>JALLAS010000147.1:0-17367 GCA_036939415.1 Detonula confervacea | reverse complement strand
AAAACCAAAGACGATCAACCCACCGACGGCGGATCCAACAACCCCAGAACTCCCCCGGGACTCCGCAACCATTCCTACATATGCCCCCCCCGGCGTGAAGAAGACTCCCTTGAACAAGGATAGACCCCGCTCCTCCTTCCATAACAATACCAACTACGACGCCAATGCCGAATATGATCCCCACGAATAGCAGGACGGGCCTACAAACCGATCATGCAGGAGAAGCATTCATCGAGCGCTTTCTAATGGGAGATGACGTAGAGGGCACAATTCCGGAGGAACAACAATCCATCTGTTCCATCCCAAACTAATCTATGCAATTTGTTGTGTCATATTATTTGTAACTTATATTATTCGTGATGCGTTGGTGGGTGGTCCATGGGGATGGCTTCCTCAGATTCGCATGTACGCAGGTGACTTAAATGAAAAATGAAAAAACACAATGAACGAACAATACGCGCTCACCTTTCAATGAACTTCACCACCCCCCAATGCCACCAAAAACGGCGCCTCGCCCAGCAGCTACCGCAATCTAGCCCACTTCACCATCAAAACCAAAGACGATCAACCCACCGACGGCGGATCCAACAACCCCAGAACTCCCCTGGGACTCCGCGACCATTCCTACCTACGCTCCCCCGGCGTGAAGAAGACTCCCTTGAACGTGAACGGACCCCGCTCCTTCTTCCATAACAATGCCAACTACGACGCCGAATATGATCGCCACGCATAGCAGGACGGGCCTACGAGCCGATCATGCAGGAGAAGCATTCATCAAGCGCTTTCCAATGGGAGATGACATAGAGGGCATTGAAGGGGTCGTTGTGGGCGCTTGCCGCCTGGTGGAGAGCTACCTGATCAATTGCGGAGGGACAGTAGTAGGGGTGGAACTCATAAGTACTTTACCTAGTAAAGTACTTATGAGTTCCACCCCTACTTTAACAGGTCCGTGACAGTATTATGCAACAGTGGATGACAATGATTCAGCTCCAGTATTGTGGTTGTGGCAGTAGATAGGGTGCCTAGATTTGGCTAGACACGAACTTGCCATTGCCAGCAGATTGAATGCGCGTCTGATCACTGTTCCTATCTATCTGTTTGGCCAGCAGTTTGTGTTTATTCTTGTCGGATCAGCAGACAATTTATGCTATGTGCATGAGGTAGATACATATTGTCATCACAATTTACCAATTATATTGAATAGATTTACCAAAATATCAATTCCACTGGGCCAATGACTAGATTTTGTTTTGACCAAACTCAGGAACACCTTCCACACACCCCATTGAAGGTTTGAATGAGTTGAGTCAAAGAACAACACCATGGGGTCAGTTAGAGTTATTACCAAAGACACTTATTGAAATAACACTTTGTTGCATTCTCCCCTGATGAATTAGTGGGGCATGATTCCTTACGGATTATATGATGCTAATATGAAGAGTCATAGCAAATGGATAGACTAGTCATATGTTATGAGCAGTGAATGGTATTGTTACTCCATAAGGAATTTGTAATTATTTCTATGTAGGAATACATACATTAGTAAATCAAAGTGTTATATCTTAGATTAGGTGACACCTCTCATAGACTAGTACGTGAAATATCAGTAGGTACAGAATGAGTACATTGCGTGGGTCTCGAACTCTGGATAATCCGAGCACCAAGATGGGACCAAAAGGGATAGCTAATATCTCCCAAGGTTACCACTCTTATGCATGTCTATTATTATTGTATACCAGGTCAATGGCAGCTTAGGCTCAGGCAGGATCTCATGTTAGGTTCAGAAGGTCTGCTCATTTCAAAAGATTATTGTCACACCCATGTTGTACGTTCATAGTATCCACTGCAATATTTTAGCCCTGGTTCAGATCCTCATTGGATGTCATTGCGTCAGTCTAATGAACCAAGTGATTTGTTCTGGCTGATACCAAGGTTATCTTAGGGCCTCCTCCCATCTTGAAAAGACCTAGTTCTATCAAAGGTAAATTGATACACATAATATCGACTTCGACAGTGTCTTTTGTAGCTTCAAATCAGACAGAAAGGCCTTGCTTTTGGGGTGAGATAGACCTATAGTAGTATGGGGAGATGGTTTAGGATGCCATCAATATACACTCTAATGCAAGTGCTTGTATTCTGTATTGACGCTTTACAGGCACCCCAAGGCTGCGTCGGTTGGCGAGCACAGTATCTAACAGATGGCATCGTCTTTGTGGACAGTCCACATGAGCTATATGATGTACCAGCAACAGCCATGAACTTTCAAACATGACATCGACAAACGTCATTAGATTCTGAATTTGAATCCTTCCTGAGCTATCTGCCAGATCCATCTCCTCTCGAAGTTCACAGTCAATGTTGTCTTGATCAAAACTACAAGTTATGAATGGTATTGTCACATCTTTACTGGACAACTTATGATCCCTGTGAAAATATAGTATATCATTCTCTCATTTTGTGAATCTGTGCGCATCTTATGCACACAGAAATCTTTTCCATTTCTGAACTGCTCAAAAGTTCCGTAGCTAGCCTCATCATTTTGAATTTATTTCCAATGGCTATCGCAATGGGGAAAGATTTTACACATGCCAATTTCACATGCTAGGCTTAAATGATTAAAGGAACATGTAGAGGAAGCGATGATTGCTCCGAGCAGAACAAATAAAAAGGTTCGTGATTCATATAGCTATTTATGATGCCTCCCAATTTGGTATAGGCACCATATCCCACAAATCCCTGAAGTAACACAGCTGAGCCGCAGCGGCCTGCTGATCAGGCGTCAGATCATCCCAATACATATTCTCGGTCTCCGGCCTCGGCGCTTCACTCTCCCAACTTTTGACGTCCCAACCTAGAACAGTAAAATATTCATCGTATCCAAAGTATTCCACATCTTCCCACCAATAACCAAAATAATGGTTTATGTGGCAATCCCACGTTTCGTCATTCATGCCAAGGGCCTGAACTCCAGCGAGTTCATTGTCGTACAAATCGTGGTAGCTCCATGCCTCTATGTCAGCGTTGGTCGGATTGTTCCACGTCTGCACAGTGGATGGTAGCGAATATTTTGTCAGGTAAGATGAACATGTTCCTGTGAAAAGTCAACTCCCATCTTGTGCAACATTTGAAACTTACGCTTCGACCATATCCCAGATTATTCATTGCATTGGCCACATCCTTATTGTTGAGTGAAGACCATTGCAACTGAACAAACAAAGTAAAGTGGAGATAATTTTAGGGTGTGAGAGATCTGAAGATGCATAATGAAAAGAAGATCATACATTTAATTTCATCTTACAAATCTTTTTCCAGGTATTTTGTCTGCCGCTGGATTCAGAGGAAGGCTATGTGATAAGTGGCCTCCAGCAGGGGTGACTGCAGATACAGATGATTCCTCTGCAAATATAGAAGTAGGAGCGTGGGTAGGCGTCTTTGAGGGAGCAGAACTTGGCCTACGGGTGGGCTTCAAGGTCGTAGGCTTCCTTGTAGGCTTCCTGGTAGGCTTCCTCGTAGGCTTCCTTGTAGGCTGGGTTGATGGCGACTCTGTTGTGGGCGCTAATGAAGGTTTGTTAGAGAGTAAAGTAAATGGACTCCAGCTGGGCTTTCTTGTAGGCTCAAATGTCGATGGCGTCACTGTTGGTTGGGATGATGGAGGCTCTGTCGTAGCTGCCGCCGTTGGGGATGGAGACAGTGGCTTTGATGGCTTGAGAGTAGGTGAGCTAGATGGGGCCATGCTTGCTTTCCTTGTGGGCTCCAACGTCGTTGGGACCAGTGTGGGACGAGACGATGAAAACCCTGTTGTTGGTGATGATGTTGGTTGAAACGATGGACGTTCTGTCTCAACTTTTGTCGGGGACCACGACGGTCCGTTAGAAAGCTTGCGAGTTGGTGAACTAGATGGAGTCAAGCTCGGATCTTCTGTGGGCTCTGAAGTCGTTGGTGCCAATGTTGGTCGAGAAGAAGCTGGAGGTGCTGTCTCTACTTTAGTTGGCGATAAAGAGGGTTGCTTTGTTCTTGGCCTTTGATTTGGAGACTTGGATGGGAAAGAGGTTGGTTCTCCTGTAGGCGTTGAGGTACTTGGCGCCTTTGTTGGCTGGGACGATGGAGGCTCTGTCTCTACTTTAGTGGGGGCTGCGGAGGGTTTTGCAGATGGTTGATGAGTAGGAGTGTGCTTTGGGCTTGAGCTGCTCTTTTTTGTGGGCTCCCACGTCGCTGGAGCCACAGTTGGGTGAGATGACAGAGGAATTGTCTCAATTTCTGTCAGTGCCACTTTTGGTTGCTTTGAAGGCTGAGACGTTGTAGACGCTTGCGTCAGGGGAGAACTGGGCTGCTTCAATGGATTCACAGTTGCATGAGCCACTGAAGGATGATTGAACGGAGCCTGCGTCACAGCGTTGGTTGGGGAAGTAGACGGAGACTTTGACGGCTGCTCAGATGACATGATGTCAGTACTGTCCAGGGCCCATGTTGACTGCCATTCAGGGATAGGAACTTCGTCCCACAAGTCACTCGAGAAACACACCTGTGCCGCGGCTGCTTGTTGCTCTGGAGTGAGATCATCCCAATACAAGTCCTCAGTCCCTGGAGGTGTTGCATCCTCACCATTCCATTTATCCACATTCCATCCAAGCTCGGCAAAGTATTGATTGAGTCCATGCTCGATCAAATCACTCCACCAGAATCCAAAGTAGCTGTAAAATAGAAAGTAAAGACAGTATCAGGATGTGAGCGAAATAAACAAGAGGAGGAAAAGCCAAAACATGCACACACGGTATGATCTTACTGATTGATGTGGCAATTCCACATATCTTCATCAATTCCAAGGCCTTCTGCACCAGACTGTTCGTCTTCATACAAATCAGAGTAAACCCAAGTCTCTACGTCAGAGGTACCTGGCACATTCCATTTCTGCCAAGGGAAGCCGCGCGAAATGACCGAACGAAAATGGAGTAGTTTCACAAAACAAGATGTTAGCAAAGAACTGTAATTTCCAAAATGATTGAACTATCACAGACTGTGTCTAAATACTTACACTGCGAGCATAACCCAGATTATCCATGGCATAGCCCCTATCTGTATCACTCAGATCTGACCATTCAACCTGGACAAAAGAATGAGATATCAGGTCCATCATTTAATGTCAGAGAAAGTGGAGAGAAAGCTAAAAAAACGATAGCACGTGCAAATGATCCTTACAAATCGTTTTCTGGGAATATTGACTGTTATTGACTTGATAGGCAGCCCTCCATATAGTGGTGGTGATATTTCTATCGCAACCATAGGGGCTGGAGTTGCTGTTGTTGGTTGAGTCGTTGTTGGCACAGGCGATGCAGATGCCATTGAAGGAGACGGGCTGGCGTGTTTGTTTGAGTTTGATGTTATTATCGCCATTGTTTTGAGGTCAGTTGGCAACGAGGAGGGCCGTTCTGATGATTGACGTCTTGGCGAACGAGAGGGAGAATTGCTCGGTTGCATTGAAATTGACGGCCTGCTAGAGAGGGGTTGTGCCGCCACGCTTTCCGTTGGATATGCTGTTGGCATCTTCGTTGGTTGGACAGGCGAAAAGGTAGGGCCATCAGTGGCTAAAGTCCAATCAGGGATGGGGACCTCGTCCCACATGTCTTTTGAGAAACACACTTGTGCCGCGGCCGCTTGTTGCTCTGGATTGAGATCATCCCAATACATATTCTCAGTCTCTGGATCTGATCCTTCATTTTCCCAACTTTCGTTATTCCATCCAAGGAGAGTAAAGTATTGATCGAAACCAGTTTCTACGACATCATCCCACCAATAGCCAAAGTAGCTAAATGCAACAATGTCATAAAAAGTGATCCTGTATGTGAGCGACATCTGCGGAATAAAGATAAAGTCAAAAATCATGCATAAAGTTGAGCTTACTGATTGATGTGACAATCCCACATCTCTTGGGTAATGCCCAATCCCTGAGCTCCAGTGACTTCATCTTCGTACAAGTCGCTATAGCTCCACGTCTCAATGTCATTGGTTCCGGCTACATTCCATGACTAACAAGATATTATGCAACAACAGGATGAGCATACGAGGACAGCATTGTATGTACTTATCTATTTCCTGTCCTAAACTCACTTTTTTAACATAACCCAACTTGGCTTTGGCAAGCGCTTTGTCGGCACCCTTAAGTTGTGACCAATCAATCTGAAATTTAACATTAACAACAGGGCAGTAGATCAGTTAGTTACATGTCATGTAATAATTTTGGATCAACGAGTGAACGCTTGCTCATGTATTCGAACAACTCACAAATCGCTTCTCCGGCACATTACTCGCGACCGGATTGATGGGAAGACCGTAAGGTGGCGACACCTCAGTAGCATCTGTAAGCAATGCGGTATCCGTACTGTTGGTTGGGTTCATCGTTACAACAATTCCCGTCAGCGAAGGCATCACCGAGAATTGCATTGAGGGCACTTGTGTCACAACTCGAGTGGGACTGAGTGTCGGACTCGAAGATGATGGACTCATGCTAGGAGCGGCGCTAGGAACGGCAGCATGATAACAAGGAGTAAGTACCTCCCAAGCATCGCTCCACAGCTCATTCTCGTCATTATCTCCCGGATTATTTGGCGGTGCATAGTCAATCTGGGTACAGTAAAATGCATTATCTGATCGGCAGCGGTAAACTACCTGATTTACTTCCACCATAGTACCTGATTTGTAGGAGGCTGCCTTCGTTGCATCATAGGGATTTGGGCACGTTATAGGCGAAAGAAATATTGGCATAGCTGTGGTAGAATGTGTCAAAATTGAAGAGAAGTTATGAGATGCAATGACGCAGCAATAGAGATATGATAGTTTCATCAAACTATGGAGCAATGAATACATACCTGCAGGTTCCTGAATTGGAATCATGGTCCGCCTGACCTTAACAACAGCTGGCGAATTCGAGGGAGAGGAAGTTGGCGATCTGCTTGTTGGCATTAATGTTGTAGGCTCAGACGATGGCATTGTTGATGGATTGGGTGTGGGAAACTCGGAAGGGTATCCTGTCGGAGATCTGTACAATATTTTATCAAATAACCAACATAAGAAGTTGAGTTTGGATGAACAATCAATAACTGCGATAATAATGATAAATTGGTCAACTCACACAACGGGATTGCCACTCGGAATATTGGACGGGCCATCTGTGGGATTTGAAGATGGACTCGATGAAGCGGGGTGTATAGATGGTCCACGAGATGGTTGTGCAGTAGTGGGTGATGATGATGGAGCCGAGTTGGGAGATTTTGATGGTGCCGTAGTTGGCGATCTAATCATGTTTATATGTGGATGTGCACAACATGAAATGATGAGAAATGGTACGCAATAAGAAACAGTGAAAAGGCATTGGTAAATGCAATGCCATTAAATCAAGCATTTATCAAGAGAGAAGGTCAACAAGCCAAAACATCTAATCTGAACTCACCCGCTAGGCTCTCCCGTTGGTAACTCCGTTGGCGTTCCCGTGCTAGGCATACCACTCGGCATTGCACTATGCGTTGCCGTAGGCGCTGTAGTAGTAAAACACGCACCCAAAGGAATCCACGCCCCATCCCACATATCCTTCGCACCCAATCCTTCATTGGTAGCCACCATTGAATCATTCAGTAATTCATCGTCCCAATCGGACAGGTTGCAATAAAATTCATAGTTTGGCTCTGGATTGCATTGAAAGATTAATGATTCCAATTCTACTAACTCTCCAGCGACATAGTTTGGTTTGGAGGTGTCATAAGCTGGTGGGCAGTAGGGAAGCGGGGTGGGATTCACTGTGGGGCGTGTGGATGGGGAATATGTTGGTTGCGATGATGGGCTTGATGTTGGCGAGCTGTTCGTTCATAAGACGTGTGTCGGTAAATAAGTGATGGGATAACAAGTGAGATTCATTGAACAATTGAAACCATGGATCAGTACAAACAAAAGTTGTAATAATCAACTCACCCGCTTGGACCCCCTGTAGGCCCTATACTAGGCTCTGCCGTTGGCGCACTCGAACTTGGACCCTCGGTAGGACTTCCAGTAGTATAACAAGCACCCACCGGAACCCACGCATCGTGCCAAAACATCTTCTCCTCTGCTGGCAAACTGTCAGGATAGGGAACATTGCAATATGTTTCATAATTGACATTGTCCAAAATATCATCAGTGCGGCATTGAAAGATGTACCCTTGGACTTCGACTAATTGACCTGATATGTAGTCTGTTTTGGTGAGATTGTATGCTTCTGGGCAGTATGAAAGGGGTGTAGGACTGTCTGTCGGCTGTGAGGTCGTTGGCTGCAAGGATGTTGGCTGCAATGTGGTCGGTGGATCAGAAGGTGAGACAGTTGGGCTTAACGACGAAGGGGCAACTGATGGACTACCTGTAGGCTTATTTGATGGTGAATTAGTTGGCTCTGAGGATGTTGGATTTCCTGAGGGAATGTACGTTGGGTTCGTGGTGGTAGGATTGAATGATGGATCTTGTGTTGGATGCTCAGAAGGAGACGCTGTGGGAAACCGGCTTGGTGAGTTGGTAACAGGCTTTTGGGATGGACTTTTGGAAGGGTGTCCTGTTGTTGGTACATCAACAGGGGACCAGCTTGGTGAGTTAGTGATTGGCTTTTGGGATGGGCTTTTGGAAGGGTGTTTTGTTGACGGTGCATGAGTAGGAAAATGACTGGGTTAGTTGGTAACAGGCTTTTGGGATGGACTCTTTGAAGGGTGTCTTGTTGATGGTGCAACTGTAGGAAGGCGACTTGGAGAGTCAGTGGTTGGTTTTCTAGATGGGCTCTTCGAAGGAGATTCCGATGGTGACATTGTAGGAAAGAAGCTGGGCGATACAGTAGACGGCTTTTGGGATGGACTCTTAGAAGGGTGTCTTGTTGATGGTGCATCAGTAGTAAGACGACTTGGAGAGTCAGTGGTTGGTTTTCGAGATGGGCTCTTCGAAGGAGATTCCGATGGTGACATTGTAGGAAAGAAGCTTGGAGAGTTGGTAGTTGGTTTTTGGGATGGACTCTTTGAAGGGTGTCTTGTTGATGGTGCATCAGTAGGAAGGCGACTTGGAGAGTCCGTGGTTGGTTTTCGAGATGGACTCTGTGAAGGGTGTCTTGTTGACGGTGCACCAGTAGGAAACCAACTAGGCGAGTCCGTGGTTTGTGGATCAGAAGGTGATATTGTCGGACTTGATGATGAAGGGGCAACTGTTGGAACAACCGTAGGCTTATTCGATGGTGAAGTAGTTGGCTCTGAGGATGTTGGACTTCCCGAGGGACTGAACGTGGGCTTCGTGTTAGTAGGAATGTACGTGGGCTTCGTGGTGGTAGGATTTAATGATGGATCTTGAGTTGGATGCTCCGACGGAGAAACCGTGGGGAAATAGCTTGGTGAGTCGGTGGTTGGTTTTTGAGATGGGCTTTTGGAAGGGTGTCTTGTTGACGGTGCATCAGTAGGAAAACGACTTGGAGAGTCCGTGGTTGGTTTTTGGGATGGGCTCTTCGAAGGATATTCCGATGGCGACATTGTAGGAAAGAAGCTGGGCGACGCAGTCGTCGGCTTTTGCGATGGACTTTTGGAAGGGTGTCTGGTTGTTGGCGACCCATTAGGAAAGCGGCTGGGCGATCCAGTAGTCAGTTTTTGGGATGGACTTTCGGTGGGAGACTTGGATGATGGCGACTCAGTAGGAAAGAAGCTGGGCGATTCAGTCACTGGCTTCTTGGACGGCGACCTCGACGGTGGGGACGTCGTAGGCGAAGCAGATGGACTCTTGGTAGGACTCGCTGTGCTCGGTGAAGCGGATGGAGCCCCAATGGGAGAAGAGCTGGTAGGTACTTTGGTCGTTGGCTCATTCGAAGGCGACTTTGATGGGTTCTTTGTTGGAATCCAAGTTGGCCTTTTCGAAGGGGATTTTGACGGGCTATCAGTCGGATCGGTCGGATCATTTGGCGCACCGGTAGGAGCATCCGAAGTTGGATTGACTAAAAGTGGTTTCGTGGGTGCCGGAGCGGTCGCCACCATTTCGGGTACATCCAACAATGTCGCATCCACTCCTACATCATCCTTGTCCTCGCTCACACGAGGAACTGACAATGACATTGGTGTAGCGGTGGGCAAAAATGTTGGCAACGGAAGAGAAGGATTCCAGGTGGGCCACGTATTGGAAGATGTAGGATTCCAGGTGGTGGGCCACATTGTTGTTGATGTTGGCGGCGCCGGCGGCGGCGCTGCGTTGGTCGGACGAGTTTGCGCACCAGAGTCATTATTCACACTGCTTCTTGCTCCTTCTTCTCTGTTCTTGGCCTCATCTTCTGCTGCTTTGACGTTGTTGGCACCACTTTTCTTCTTGTCCTTCTTCTTGGACTTATCCTTTCCAGCGTTCTTCCCGGGCTTTTGAGACTTTGTGCTGTCCTTTTCGGACTTTGTGCTGTCCTTCTCGGGCTTTGAAAGGTCGGATTTGGAGCTTTTGGAAACAATCATCTTTGTCTTCTTTTCCTTTTTCGTTTCCTTTTCATAATTGAGTTTGGACTTTTCGTTCTTCTTCTGCTGCTTGTCCGGCTTGTCCTTCTTATCATGCTGCTTCTTCTTTTCGTGTTTCTCTGCCTCATCATGCTCGTGCTTCTCCTCTTTTGGCTGTTTCGGTTCATGAAGTTTCTTCTCATGACCATTATCATGCTTCTTCTTCTTCTCATGTGCATGTTTGTTCTTCTTGCCATCGTCAACCTTGAGCTTCTTTTTCATTTGTGTCATATTGTTGTCGCCCTCCATGCCAGAGAGGTCGTTGTTTGTAGATGCAGTAGTTTGAGGTTGTTCTATTGCCGTTGCTTCATCTGATAAAGAATCAGCAATGGTGGTTTGTGATGCAGGGCCTTGCACCCCATCTTTCTCAGAAACATCCGTTGCAGCAGGTTCCGATATGGCATCTGGTGGGAGCGCAGTCGTTTCCACTACATCCGAAATAGTATTCGTGACATCTAATGACGAGTCTTCTTTGTCCTTTTCCTTGAGCTTGGATGATTCGTTATCGTGCTCTTCCTCGCGCGCAAGCTTATGATTCTTGTGCTTGTTCAGTTTGTTCAAGAATCGTTGCTGTATGACAATATCATCATGATGTGATTTCTGTCTATGTGGATTGGTAATTATTGAAGATGTTGCAAGCGTAGTAGGCGACGCCATAAGAATAGCCGCAACGACCAAGGAGCCCAAGCCAACTGCCGTCCATCTGTGCATTGATTGGTGCTTCATTTTCCAATTCTAATGGGTATACTATGGCGGCTGGATAATTGCAAGATAGTAATGCGATAGGAATATAGCTGCAGATCAGAGAGTAGATTAAAATTCCTTGGATGAAGCTGGGTAGGGGTGCTTCGGTTTGTTGAGATCAAATTATTCAGATAAGAGAGAGATGAGCCAAGCCATCAAAAAATGAAAAATGAGGGATGTTGGGAAGAAGGCAAGGGCATCGAGTAAGCGGGCACCTCAAGCGATTTGAATATCCTAAAGCATCCGATGATGATCCGATTATCAGAAGGTGCTCCAAGGCCTACCATGCCATTCATCGCATTGAAAGACGATATGCCTCGGTGCGCGCTCCTTACTTGATTGCAAGGCAAAACTGACCAAAATGTGAGGGGGGCCGGCGGCCGGCCGAGTGGCATCAAATTTTGATCAACGCACTTCTCGTGATTCTTGATATTTTTTGGTGAGACGTAAAATATACTTTTTGATGAAGCGAAGGGAGTATATTGGCACATCACTTTTTGAGTCGAGTCAAATCGAGCCGTTTTTTCCACGATGGCGAACTCGCCGCCAAAATTCCCGTCGCTGCCGATTAGGGCACAATAAATTTAGAATATTGTAAATCAGGGTTTTTGGGGACAATTAATTACGAAACTATGTGCGTTTAAAAAATGCTACTAATGTAACTCCACGTGGAGAATGATTAATCGTACAAGGTTTAACTCTTATTGTAGATATAATAGATTAGTAATTTAGATTTACTCTACTTACCGCCGAACACAACAAACGTCAAACGACCTCCATCCACCTCCATCTCCATCCACTCGCGCTCGCCGGCCGTCCATTTTCATCCGCCAAACTTCCATTGTTCTCAAAATAGCGCCCAATCAAACGAAGGCAGCTTCCAATCTCTATCATCGACAACCTCCTCAACCTCGACGACCAAATAACAGTGCATCATGGCGACCCAAGAAGATCAACTCCGTCTAATCCTCTCCCAATCCCTCTCCCCCGACGCCACCACCCGTCGCAATGCCGAGAACGCTCTCCTCGCCGCACGTTCCTCTCCCGGCCACGCATTGGCAGTCCTACGAGTCGTATCCACCTCCACCTCCGGCAATGATACCGCGAGCAGTCCCGACATGCCCATCCGGCAATCGGCAGCGGTGCATTTCAAGAACATGGTGAAGAAAGGCTGGGCTCCCGATGAGGAGGATGATCATGGTGGGAAACCATTCGTGATTCCCGATGCGGATCGCAGTTTGATCAAGGATAATTTAGTGTCTTTGATGTGCACGGTGCCTCCCCAGCTTCAGTCGCAATGCTCCGAAAGTATTGCGCTGATCGCCGCTACGGACTTTCCTTCCAAGTGGGATAATCTCTTGACGGATCTCATTGCTAAATTTGGCGATGCCAATTGGGACGTGGTCAACGGCGTATTGGTTGCGGCCAACTCCATCCTCAAACGATTTCGCTACGTTCAGCGCAGTGACGAACTGTACGCCGACATTCTCTACGTCCTCCAACGGCTCCAAGCACCCCTCACTCAAGTTTTTACGAGCATCGCCGGCCAATTGGACAATGCAGCCCTAGCCAACAATCCGAAGGAATTGACCCCCCGCCTCGCAGCATTGAGGAGTATCAATCGCATCTTTTACAGTTTGAATTATCAGGATTTGCCGGAATACTTTGAGGATCATATGGGGGAATGGATGGCGGGGTTTGCCAAGTTGTTGGTGTATAAGAATGCGATTTTGGTGGACGAGGATGAGGAGATGCAGCCTGGTGAGTTTTGATGAGAAGTGCACATCTTGTATATTAGTATTGATATTGAATCATTGTGTGTAATTGTGTATAATTGGGGTTCATGATTTTGGAACAAAAATCTAACTCTACTGAACACTTTGTTATATTCTCACACATCTCAGGACCAATTGACAATGTCCAAGTGTCCGTGGTCCAAAACCTAAACCTCTACGGAAACAAGGACGAGGAACCTTTCCTTCCCTACCTACCCCAATTCACCTCCCTAGTTTGGAATCTGCTTATGACCGTCACTCCCCATTCCAAACACGACGCACTGGCTACTACTTCCATTCGCTTTTTGAGCAGTTTGATTGGCAAATTGATGCATCGCAAATTGTTCGAGGGGGAGGGATCTCTACGCGAGATTTTCGGCAAGATTGTCATTCCCAACTTGACCATTCGGGAGATCGACGAGGAACGATTCGAGGATGATCCCACGGAGTTCATTCTATCGGACATGGAATCGAGCGATACTGAATCTCGTAGGAAGTGTACACAAGAACTGCTCCGAGCAATGTGCCGTCAGTTTGAGGCCCAAACCACGTCCATCTGCAGCGAGCACGTGAGCCAAATGCTTGGCCAATTCGCTGCTGACAAAAATCAGTGGAAGATGAAGGATGTTGCCATCCACCTCATGCTTGGCATTGCCATTCGTGCTGAAAGTGCTCAGTTCGGTGTGAGTCAGGTCAATGATGGAGTGAACGTGATGGAATTCTTTTCGCAGCATGTTTTGACCGAGTTGCAGGTGGCGGATATGAGCGTTAGGCCCATGGTCAAGGCAACTTGTATCAAGTTTGTGAGCATCTTTAGGAATCAGTTTACGAAGGAGCAGTTTGGGGCTTTGATGCCATTGTTGATTGCTCATTTGGGGAGTAGCGATGTGGTGGTCCATACGTATGCGGCCGCAGGTGAGTGCAATCGATGATGCTGTCGTTAATATTATGGCTAAATGCAATTTTTGCTAACTGTGCTCCAATCTTGTTATCATACCCAGCCATTGAAAAGATGTTGACTACCAAAGTGGACGGAGCAAACAACACAAAGGTGCCCAAATTTGGTGGTGGGGAGTTGAAGCCATTCCTCAACACCCTGTTCACCGGTCTATTTTCCATTTTAGACAATGCTGATTTGAATGAAAATGAGTACGTGATGAAGTGCGTGATGAGGTCTTTGAATGTTGCCCAGGACGACCTTATGGATGTGGTTCAAGTGGTGTTGGCAAAGTTGACCGATGCATTGGCAAGGGTTGCAAAGAACCCAAAGAATCCACAATACAACCACTTTCTCTTTGAATCCATTGCTGTTCTTATCAAGGCGATATGCACGAAAGACTCAGCGCATACAGCAGCCTTTGAGCAGTTTTTATTCCCACCGTTCCAGACTGTTCTCCAGATGGAGATTATTGAATTCACTCCTTATGTCTTCCAGTTGCTGGCTCAGATTTTGGAATTCAGACCAGAGGGGGCAGGATTGGGCGACGCATACACTTCACTATTTGCTCCTCTATTGACACCAACACTGTGGGAGAAAAAAGGCAACATTCCTGCATTGACTCGCTTAATTACTGCGTATTTGAGCAAGGGTCCCAATGATTTAGTGCCCCACCTACTTGGCATTTTGGGAGTGTTCCAAAAACTGATTTCCAGCAAGGCCAATGAACAATATGCATTCGATCTGCTCAGGAGCATTGCCATGTACATGCCTCAAGAAGCATTCATGCCGCGTATGAAGGACATTCTCCAAATACTCATGATGAAATTGCAGCAGGGCAAGACACCGAAATACGTGAACCTCATCACTCATTTCTTTGCGCTTTTCATCGGTAAATTTGGCTCACAAGCGTATCTCGACCAGTTGAACCAGCTCCAGCCAGGATTGGGCCTCATGCTTATTGTCCAAGTCTGGGTCCCTCGCCTCACAGCTACACCCCCCACACGACTCGAAGCCAAGACTCAAATGGTTGGGCTTACCAAGCTTTTATGCGAAACTCCCCCTCTGTTGGCTGATGCCAATGGGCAACAGATATGGGCTCAACTCTTACCATGTGCTGTTAAGATTCTGTGCTCCTCTGAATCCCATCTAAATTCGCTTGCGGTTCAGGATAATGACGATGATGCTGAAATTGGGTACGATGCCACCTTCTCTGTGTTGCACTTTGCCACTTGTCCGGCCAAGGATCCCTTCCCGGAAATTCTGGATGCTGGTGCTTCATTGGTTCAATCAGTGGGAACACTTTGTGCATCTCATCCTGGGCGAATCACTCCTTTGATTACGCAGGGTTTGTCTCCTGATCCTAAGTTGAGTGCTGGTTTTGAGGGGCTTTGTCGGAAGTCTGGGGTACAGCTTTCTTAGGAAAAGGGAATTTTAGAAATATGAATATTGCATCAAGTGGTTTGGTGCCTGTGTCATCGCAAAAACTAGATTTTACTTATACCTAGTAATAATTCATTACTATTATTTTGACTTCCACACCGAGTACTTATTTTCTCTTCAGCGCGCCATTCATTCTGCCTCCCGCTGCATGCCCATAGATGCCCATCAACCATAATAATATTTGATTGGAGGAGATACAGAGAACTGGGGCCAACAAAGGCACTCACACTCTGGTTCACATTTTCCCACACGTAGTTGCAACGCTGCTTGAGACAGAAACCTTTTCAACACGCGAAAGGGTGCCTTGGTTACGGGCACCAAGGAATTGTTGAGTAATGCGAACTTTGTTTCCATCCTTGTCCCAAATGCGATAAAAGTAGCCCTTGTTCCTATTGAAGAAGTCTTCACGCCAATCTTGATTCCCTCTTCCCAAGAAGAGGCGAGGGCCAAAGCAAAGGATTGCACTTTGACCCAAGCTATGCTGAATCTGAATGAGATGAGATTTGTAGAAGTTGTGCTACTTTTGCATCAAGCTGAAGTGACAAGTGAGATACCAAAAAGTTTGTGACTACACTCAAATTTGCATATCTTCGCATGCAACAAAGTATATGTATATTCGTTCTTGCTTTTTGGTGTTATGGCACCATGCTTCTCCAGCAGAGGAGACTATATTATTTGAGAAGGTGGTATTGACTAAGAAGACGAAAAAGAGTACAACTATCTTCACTATCTGTTTTGTTGAATGGACGGTGAGAGACATCTGAAATGTTGTTGGGAAACATCATAGAGTTGGAACCCAGTAGAAATTTCTACAGATTGTTTTGTTATTAGATGAGAAGAAACAGTTTCAGGAGACATTCAGGATGGAGCAAGATAGATTAAGGTGCGGAGAAGGATAACGAAGAGGAAATAATTACCTCCTCAGCAAACTTGGCAAGGTATTTTGTGAGTCTTTATTATTTTGTGATAATGCTCGGATATGGAAGTCCAATAGCCAAAGCCGTCTTGTGATTCAGGAGGATTGACCATCACTCAATCCAGAGATGATATCTGTACCATGAATTGGAGAGTCTCGGATGGATGTTTACATTCTTCGACACTTCAAAAATGATGGTGTTGGATATCAATCAGAGATTGACAAGAAGGCATCAACTCTACTCAAAACAATACAACCAACAATGGAAAAGCAGTAGCAAGATGATGAAGTAGGTTTGGAACGTGCGGTATCAACAACCTTTTCTTTTGTGAAAGACAAATACAAACTGTTAGAATTGAAAGTTGAATATCACACTCTACGAGATAATTGGGACGAAGATTCCATTGAGGAATCCTTTCCAACAAAAGGTAGAGCGGAGTATAAAGATCAATATGCAACGGCAATATGCAATGCAAGGGAGATTCTTGTATCATATGACCCAACTTGGGCTGAGAATACAAAGACTGAAATACAAAGAAAAAAATGAGCGCAATAATGAATTGCACAAGCTCATTCTACAAAATATAAGATAAGATTGGTATAATAGAGCAAGATAATGACAATGGTCAAAACATGAGAACAATGAATACTAATAGGACTAGATGTTCATTTGGATAAATATGTAATATGAATTTAATATTAATATCAGATAGAGCTATCATCTTGCTGATCATTGTTATTATTTTGTCCCTGAATTGCAAAGAGAGAGTAACAGAAAATTTAAAGTACATTATTTGGGTCCTATTTGGACGTATGGTGTAGTTACCATCTTTTCAATAACTGTACCCCAAGGACCGAAGGTTGAAGTAAGCTTCCCTAAGGTCCCATATTTGTGACCAGATGGTCAGACATGAGTCGGTCTAGTTAACCCTTACCCCCTATGGGGCGTCATTAGGGCGTCGGACACGGTTTTCTATCACTGTTGTGCATTATTAGTGGCTCATTTTGTGCGTCAAAATGGTGTCATTTGAGGTTTTT
>JALLAS010000146.1:0-17550 GCA_036939415.1 Detonula confervacea | reverse complement strand
ACTATTGTACTATCTAGACCACTACAACCTACTCTAGATACTACCTACTTGGTTGGCACTTGAAAATTTTATATCCTCCCTATAATATATTGGATGTCACATCACATCGGTTTCGACGCAGGATTTAATCTAATGACTCCCACTTACATAGCTAGAGGTTGTTAGTTTCTATGATAAATGCACATTAATTTAGATTTGGTTTCGCTCTGGACACCCAAGCAACTTGCTGGTTGTTCCGATCGGATCGGGCTGCTCTGTTTTTTGCAGCATCTAGAGATATTGTAAGCTACGACATATCTTTCAGACGACGATGATATGATACTAGAGAGACAAACTGTAGGCTTCGATCACCTAGGCAATAGGAGCTCTATCTGATTATCAAAGAACTCGAACACCTCAAAGTATTCAGACACTTACTCGTATTATTATCTAATACTTCCAGGATAGGTCTCAAGAAGAGAGAAATAAACAGCCCACAAAATGCCATCTGCTGAGATCTGCTTGTTGTGATCTTGATAGATGTGATTGATTGAGAGCTGAATGGAATCGCTAAAGAATGAAGTTCTGATCTCAAGTGCCGGCCGCGGCGGGAATGCTCTATGGTATGGTATGGTACGATAGCTGTGTGTTGTGGAGGGATCGATCCAAACAATGATGGATATGGTACACAACGCATCCTCGTTATTCGAAATGCCATCAAATTTTATGCTTTCGGTTTTCCATCGCACTGCCAGCCTCTCATAATAAGAAAGAGATTTGACCATCAGCATGAGTGACGACCATCTAACCTTTTCGATACCATCAAATGTGGAAGACGAATCTCCCCCTTTGAAAATCAAGTTACACCAAGCTACCTCAGACGATGATGACCAGGGAGAGAACGAAACAAATACAGGCTTCGTCATGTGGCCATCGGCAGTCATGCTATCACACCATCTATCGAAGAATCCCCGTATCTGGCGAGGAGACGATACCCCCGATGGCGATATCATGGAAATGGGCGCAGGGTGTGGCCTGGCGGGATTGACTGCGGCATCTTTGTTGCAGAACGATGGCTCTGGCAATGATGACAAGGTCATCTTTACGGATTACAACCCAGCCGTACTTGACAATTTAAGATGCAATATTCTTCTGAATAATTATGATGTGGATCATGAAGTGTTTGGATTGGATTGGTTTGACCAACAGCCGGACAGCGACGATGAGAAAGAAGGCGACGAAGAACCAGTCAAGAAAGAGGAAAACACCTGGGTCGATACGGAAGGAGCAACGCATGGACAATTTCGTTTGATTTTGGGTGCCGATTTGATGGTGTGCTCCAACGATGCAGATTTGGTAGCTACTACTATCCAGTGCGCCTTGATGGAAGGCGGTCAGGCAGTTATTCTAGGGGCATGCGCTGAGAGACGGTTTGGGGTAAGTGATTTCCCAGAGGCTTGTCGTTTGCTAGGACTAAGTGTGATTGTTGATGAAAATATTCTTGAATCGAATCAAACTGAGAATGAGGAGGATGGCAGTGAGAAGGATTTTATGGATGGTATGGAGTTAGGTGGGTACAACCAAAGAACGTGTACATTCGGACATGACTTCACAATGTTTACAATTAGCAAGCCCATTGCATCAGCATAAGTTGTGAATCATCAAGATGGCTGAATGAATCTGTGGAAATAGTACTTGTAGACCATAATGATCTAATGATAATATGTATAGCTGATTGCCCAATGATTGAATGTATATCGAGCTAAATGTAGAAGAGGTAAATGGAATACAGCACAAGTTTGGCCAAATACATACCAACGTGTAGCGGAATCAGCGAGTTGTTCGATGGATGCACTGGATTATTTTATCAGTTGCCCAGTGAGTGGTAGTTCTTTCCTTATGGCATGATTGTGGTACATTTGAAGGACCGAGACATCTCTGCCCGCAGTATTCGATTAGTACAGTGCACGGACCCCCTACAACATCATTACACACACCGACATGCTGATCTTATTGCCCAGTTTTTTGTAGTTATGCAAGTAAGAGCTCTCTTACGAAGATTATACCAAAGGGAGAGGATGAATATTTCGCCAAGACGAATGGCTAGATGAAATCCCTTATTTCACATTCCAGGAGCTTGGCAAATTATGATCAGCCTTCGCTATTGGAATGGTTGCCATCATTTGATACAGTGTCACTATCATATTGTAACAATCATAACTTTCATTATTCACGCTCGTCTTGCGTTTACCATATCATATTTTACTGAAACCATAAGATAATACAATACTCTCTCTAAATGCAACATCCTATCGAGAACCCATATTGCCCATACACAACGAGCACTCGAACCTGCTCACATAATGCTTCCACTTGCTACCACTACTTGATTGGCCAAAGAAACAGTCATTAAGTTGCAGGAGGTTAAGGTACAATAATAGATGATAATCTCCCAAGCCAATGACCAACTCATAACTCATCGACCATGAGAAGTGGGGTAGGTACCTACTCAAAGCCTCATAATACATGCAACGATCACTGCAATGTCAATCCCTTCCATTCGATCTTAAAACACACACTGTACAATGTCTTCTTTCAGAAAGAAGAATGTGAATTGCATTGGCTGCTGGCACAATAGATGATCCAGATACAGACCTTTGCTCAGCCTTTCCATCGTAAAATACTGGTTACGATCTACTATACGTATCTATGTATCGTGCGAGGACCAACGAGTTCCTCCCTCTAAGTAGAGAACCCAAAAGAACCATGATCATGGATGGAGAATGGAGCGAGAGTGGGGCGGAGCGGAGAGCCGTTGAATCTTTCTTCAATGGGAACGCTTATGGAGTACAAGGTTTATTATATATCTTTTATTTGAAGCTACAGATTTCCTGTTTCATAATAATAGATAATTTGCAGATAGATTCCATCAAAGATCTCGACAGTACCTTGTATTTATTCTCTTATGTGCACAACACAATCTGAAGCAATACACGCTGCATTTTTTCCTGGGTAAACGAACAACGAACAACGGCAAACGGCATAATAACCACCAATACAAGATCATGAGAGGCACCTTCTTGGCAGCCGGCCTACTGAACATAGCGGCGTTGTCTGCACTATTCATCAGCAATTTAGGCTGGAAGTGCGAGAAGGGCTACTTCGAAGCAGCGCACAAGTACATGACCGATGCACCGATAGAGGTAGAGGGACATGCAAGAAATTATGATGACGACAACGACGATCTCGCACCTCCAATAATACCACCGACAAACGATAATAACGACGACGACGACGACGACGACACCGACAACCTCGACTACGAGCCATCCTATCTGAAATGGGACGCATCGCCCGTCGAAGTCCCACCAGATTGGTCCTTCCAAGCTCCCAGAAATTGCAAAAACATCACCCACTTCCACAAAAATGACCGATACAGCAGCGAGCAAAAAGTCATCGTCCATTACCACATGCAGCACAATGCCGGAACCAGCTTCTTCTCCTTCGCGCAAAGATTCACGCCGTGCGCCACACGAGCTTGCTGGCAGGATGCCAAGCATTGCATGGTGTCCAACAACGAACAAGTCGAGGCGGAGAACATACGGCATAATTACAAGGAGCACGGAGTGCAGTACGTGTCGTACGAGCTGATGCTGCCTCCGCGCTTTCCGCTGCCGTTCGTTAGCGAGACGGCGCGGGAAGGTCTCTTTTTTACGACGATCGTGAGGGATCCCTTCAAGAGGTTTTTGACGTACGTGAGGAGGCATAAGTTCGAGGATCGAGGCCTTGGGCCGGATTCGCCGTTTTGGAAGGAGACGCATGGGGCGCAAGGTCCGTATGCGGGGGATAATCTCAATGCCCGATGGCTCTCCGGGGCGACGGAGCATCAAATTGACAGCGATCACGTCAATATTGCCAAATGCCGTCTGCAGCTATTCGATTTGGTAATTGCGGACAAGCTGATGGATCATGCAATAAAAAAAGTAATGTGTCCGCTCAACGGTTGGAGAGGAATGGGGCTTTGTCAAGGAGAGGTTGAAAAAAGGGAGCACGCATCAAAACCGGACCCGCTGAACGGAACCGATCCTTTGATTATCGGTGCGTGGATAGAACGTCTTCGGCCTAGCTTTGAGATATACGACTATGCCAGGATATTAAGTTGGAAGCAACTGCGCCAACGAGGGATTACAGATTTGCCCGAACTTTCGGATGTGCCGAGCTACATGGACACGCTTGCCAAGTTTGCAAATATCACATTGTCGAATGCATATTTCAAAAAGCTGAAACGTGTTACTTTGGAGAATGAAGAATATTTTGGCCCTCCTGTTGAATTCTGTGATATGATGAAGAGGGTGTGGACTAACAATCCGGATGGTGAGTAAAATGACAGAGTTTGGACTGGGTGTTTTGAATGGTGTGTGTTATGCTCATTTTGTTGTGTTTAATTTCGTGGCTTGCTGGCTATGGTACAGAGATACCCAATGCGTTTGGGATTGGGACAATAAAGAATGGGTTCCATCCGAGAATGCTAAAACCAGCTGCGAAGAACTCAACTTTATGATGAGAGTTAATGATTATATTCAGTCCATAGGATATGTCTGTTTTTACTTTGGATGAATGTGAAGGTATGAAGGCTATTGCCACACACAAATAATATATGAGGAACGAGTGTGGTGGCTTGCCTCTCCGTACACTGATGGGTGGTAAGCACATTTTTTGCACTGCTTGCAAAGGAAATTGTACTGAAGGGTTTGCCAAGTTGTTGCGAAAAAGAGACAAAACAATTGAAAGGCACGCTAGTCGGTCAATCACGGAAACAAATTGTTCAAAATTACCATCGAAACAGAGATTCACATATGAATATCATCTTGATTTACCATAATTGGAAACGATCCAGATTGACTAGGTTACTTCACGTCCGTTCTGGTTAAACTGGAAGATAGCTCTAACTACTCATTTATATTATTACAATCATATTTTCACTCATCTCGTAGTAGCTTTCATCAACTAGCCCCGTAGAGAAATGTATCCCTGTATCTCACACATTGTGGTCCATCCAACTTTCCCGGCCATATGAAACAAAGGCAGGCCCTCTCCATTAGCATATTGGTAGTTGGTATTAATACTGCTTGCTTCTTTGGACACCATCTTTTCTTCATTCAAGACATTTGGTTTAGTATTTCGAGAATCATTGGCAAGTGGACATCCTGGACAGCCATTGCAACAATTTTTCTTGTTTCCTCCTCTTTTGGTGGAAACCAATACTTCTATGGCATTTCGATACGAACACAGCCAGAAAGGATAAATTAGAGGTGTTTACACATCGAAACAATAAGCTAATGGTGGTGTTCACGACTTACCATCCTCAACATCTGGTAAGAGTTCATTCTTATAATAAAGCGACGGTAGCAAACCAGATCTTATGGATTGCTTCGGACAATTGGAGTGATATGAGAACGCCTCAACCGAAGCTTGCAATAATATGGCAACAAAAGCAACAATGATAGCAGTGGAAGAAGACTTCATGATTTCACGATTTCAGAACTTTTATGAGAGTGACGACTTCAATGACGTGAATGCCATTCTCATTGTTCTTGTTCCTCATCATTAATCCACGAGCTCATTATTGAGAAAGATTGAGAATCCAATAAATCACAAGGATTTCATGCAGAGCATTAGACAATTGGCAATGCCATGCTTCAAGCATGCAAATCGATGCTGCTCGCACACAGCACTCGGAAGCCGCTGCGCATTCCGCGTGCTCTCACCACGCTCTCACATGCACGAACGGTGATTCAAAAGTGCTCAGAAAGGGATGGCAAAGATCAATAAACGCAAGCTCAACTTGAATATTTGTCACAGTAGAACGAGAGGCAGTTTTTGGCGGTTGGCGGATTGTGGATTGTGGATTGTGGCAGATTGTGGCACGAGTTTGCATGAGTTTGGCGCGTGTCAATCAAAGCACGATCAAAGCTGTTCGAAATATCCCTGTCGCCTGCCTGGCACGGTCCACATTATGCAGGTATCTAGGTACATGTCTTGCTCATAATTGTTTTGAAAAGCCTATAGTGTAGATACTTTTGATTGCTTTGATATAATATGCTTACCGAGCTACTCCTATTCATATTAGATATACAAATTCAGGTTGGAAAGACCTCGCACAAATTGTGTCTTACCGGTATCCAGCATCGTATCATACTCATTTTTATCCATAAAGTCGTGTTACATAGCGAGATACTGCTAGCTAGCTAGACACACTTTCACTGGTCCGTGCTTTCACAACCCCAACATGAACATGAAAAATCGAAAATTTATCCATCCAAGCTCATCCAAGCTCACCCAAGCTCATCCAAGCAACAGCTTTTGGCCAAGCATCAACAAACATTTCTCAAATTGGCATACATTTACATGTTGTTGGGGGTGAGTCAAGTTCCGTCGAAGTATGATGGAGATTTTTGAGAAAAATTTCGAAGTAGAGGACGAGGATAAAAAGTTTAAGACGAGGTATTGACGAACTGCGATGTGGTTTGCGTACATTAAACTATGATGAAGTTATGTTGAGGTGGGTGTATTGCTACTTTATGATCGTCACGGTTGAGCGACAGATGCCAAGCTCGTGTCAGTGCACAGGTCGCTGCGAATCAAGTACTATTTTAGGGAAACTTGGAAAAGGAAGACTTTGAAACCCAGATATTGACTGGTCGTTGATCTTTAGATGACGCATCATTAATGTGTATTCGAGTTCATGATTGATGAGTATTTCAGTGGCAACCGCACAATCATTATCGTCTTATACACTGTTCCTGGCGAGCTGCTCTTTTGACGTGACGTATTGCCCTGCCCTGCCATTTTGAGTTATGTCATCACTATATGCCTGCCCCTTTCATTATTCGAAGTTGCAGCGCTCATCTGTTTATTCTTTGAAGTACTTTTAAGCCTACATTTGTGAAAGTTTTCAATTGTGGACAGTTGACAGGAGAGTGACGAGTCGCGCGGGCTCGTACACTCATCATCGTCTTAGGTTGTTACTGCCCAGCAAGATGTTTGATGCATTGTCCTGTCACCCCATATTTTTCATTCGTTATCACTGCATGCATGATCTTTTTATTGTTCGAAGTTGTTGCGACAAGGCATTTGCTTGTTGTCTGGAGTACTATGTTGGACTTTGTAGATGCATCATCTCTAGCATGTGTGCTGCGCTGTGATGAGTGATGATGAGGATACCGAGTTTAAGACGAGGTATTGACGAATTATGATGTGGTTTGCGTACATTCAAGTATGATAAATTTCGTTGAGGTGCGTTTATTGCTACTTTATGATCGCCGCGGTTGAGCGACAGATGCCAAGCTCGTATCAGTGCACAGGTCGCTGTGAAGCAAGTCCTATATTTCAGGGAGACTTGGAAAAGGAAGACTTGGAAACTCAGATATTGATTGGTCGTTGATCTTTAGTTGAAGTATCAACAAAGCATATTCGAATTTATGATTGATGAGCATTTCAGTGGCAACCACACAATCATTATCGTCTTCCAATTTTCCTGGCCAGCAAGTTGTTGTGACGTGACATATTATTGCCATACCCTGTAATTATGAGTTATGCAATCACCATATGCCTGCCCCTTTCATTATTCGAAGTTGCGGCGCTCGTTTGTTTATTCTTTGACGTACTTTTAAGTCTGCATTTGAGAGAGTTTTGAGAGTTATGTTGATTGATTTTTAGTTGAAGTATCATTACTGTATCACTCATGGTTGATGATTGTTTCATTGACAATCGCACATTCGTCATCGTCTTAAGTTGTTCCTGATCAGCAACTTGTGTATTGCCCTGCCGTCCCATTTTGATTTATGCAATCACTGCATACCTGCTACTTTCATCGTTCCAAGTTGCGGTGTTTGTTGTTGTTTGAAGTCCGTTAAGTCTGCTTTGGGAGCGTTTTCAATTTCGAACAGTTGACAGGAGTGTTATGAGTCGCGCCGGCTCGTACTCTCACAATCGTTTTACGTTGTTACTCGCCAGTAGATGTGATACATTTGACTGCCCTTGCGTTTTCTTTCATTATCACTGCATGGATGATCCTATTATGGTATCGTTCGAAGTTGTTGCCGCTGTTTTGATTGTTGTCGGTCGTCCGGAACATACCTTTCTTATGTTGTACTTTGTATGTAGATTAATCTCCTATTTTATTTCTAGCTAGAACGCGCTGCTAGCTGTGATCTGTGATGAGTCGCGCCTCTGATTTTGAATACATTTTGGTCCCGGTTCGTCGTTGTGATACGAACTCCATCCAGGACAAACCTCTCTGGCGGGACTCAAAGTGCCTATGGAGCTATCGAATGTCAGGAATATAGGAGTAATATTTAGTAGAGTGGTACAAAATAGTCATTTTGTGAGGACAGAAGGTACACATCCTAGAGGCGGAGGGATATGTTGATGCTGTGTGAGAATTAGGCACTAAAAAGCACTGTGAGAGCGACATCACTACGGGATACTCCTACTTGAACTCTATGACGTCCCATGACGTCACGGTATCTTTGCAAGGTATCTTTTGGTTAACATGTTCCTATGTGTGATCTCAGTACGGGTACGTGTCATCTGAATTTGCCAATCTTCCCACGAAATCGACGAAGTCCATCCACCGCACCGACGACGACGACCAACAACAAACAACAGCAGCTATTTCGTAGCTAGCAAGATCGCGCGCTCTCGTAGCAAATAATGGTAGTAACCATGGCGGACGGCGAAACCTCTTTTCCTTAGTCTACTCCTACATCGTAACATCGTCGTAGCCACCATTGCATGCATTGCATGTATCGTATGAACGAAGCAACCGAAGATCTCGCATAATAACACACTTCATTATTTATTCATACTAAATCATAAATAAGCATCATGATTCGTCCAGCCCAATCTCTCGTCGCCCTCTGGGCCGCCACATCCATCAATAACATCAACGCCTTCGCACCCTCCGCCCGATCATCCTCCCGCATCGTCGCCACTCCGTCCGCGCCCACCACCACCAGACTCAATTTCGACCCCGAGCCCGGCACCAAAATCGTCTCCAACCGCAAAGAGATCGCCTACGACGGAAACCGCTTCTTCGAAACCGGAGTCGAAGAAGAAGATTGCGTCCCCTCCCAAGAATTTTGCATGACCGACCCCGACACCTCCAAGCCAATCCGCCTCACCATCGAGGAGAAGGAGCGCATGTTCCTCGACTCATTGCAAAGTTATTACGTGAGCGGACGTCAGGTGATGGAGGATGCCGAGTTCGATAGTCTCAAGGAGGATTTGGCGTGGAATGGAAGCAAAGTCGTGAATTTGAGTCAGAAGGAGATTACTTATTTGGATGCTATGCAGGCTTATAATAAGGGAGCGCCTTCTTTGAGCGATGAGCAGTTTGATAGTTTGAAGAGCGAGCTGAAGGAGGATGGAAGCAGTATTGCTGTTAGTACCGAACCCAAGTGTTATATTGATGTGAGTTTGCATTTACACGTTTTCTTTCCCGTGTTGTACGTCTGTACTCGCACAAATTCATACCAATTCTTGATATTGGTCTATTGCTGTGGTAAACATGCATGTATTGTGTAATGTTTTCAGTGAAGGATTGCTTTGTGTCCTATTTGATGATGTTTACATGTATGTAAATATTGCTGAAGTTGTATCTGCTGTGGGATGCGTGCCTGATGTTCGTTGATTGCATTGGAAATGAAGAGTTTTGTTCTTGACATCGACAATACCAATCTAACTCACCGGCTGATATTTCAACTCTTCAATTTACTCATGCAACCACACAGACTGGTATATGCACTGCGACATTCCAAAAAGACAACTTCCGAAACAACCTTCTTTACCTCCCCATGATCTCCATCATTGGCCTCCTCTGGCTAGGTATCGGGTACGAATCATACAATTATACTGAATACCTATTTGATAAAATGCATAACTAACAACTTTTCTCCCTCCTCTCTCTGCCAAAGGTACGAAATCGTTGGTGGCCGCATCAACCCTCTATTCCTCGGAGCCTTTGGAGCTCCCGTCATATGGACAGCTGCCAAGGCCGTCACCGACAACCTCATCTTCCCAGAAAATTTGGTAGCCTACGGTGCGTGCCCGAGCTGCGAGACGGAGAATAGGATTTACTTTGGTAATATTTTGGGAGTGGAGGGATTTGATAAGCAGGGCACTATCAAGTGTACCAAATGCAAAGAGCAGATTATTATTCAGAAGAGAAGTTTGAGGGCTAGCACTTTACCGAAATAAGGAGGAGATTCGTGTGTTATATACAGATGGAGTAGATGATTATGACTGTGGACAAGAATAGGTCTGGGGCCAGGAAGAATCCTCCCTGTGAATCACGGTTGTCTAGCACATAAGAGTTCAGTCAAGAACAAGTTTTGAATATGACTGGGGTGTTGGGTTTGGGGGTCTATCTTCATATTTGAATGTTTTTGGTGGTTGTGTACCAACCTTTGCAATGGCACTGACTAAGCCAACGATTGATGCGATACAGTTGCGTCTGAGTTGGCTGTAGGAGCATCTTGCCACATGTGCGAACAATAGGACAGAGAGACGGGTATGCCCAGGAGTACTTTCTTGCGCTAGCTAACTAAAAGTAAATGAGTAAGTGGTTACAGCTATGATGTGGATATTAGAGTACCAGCCTAGTTCACTCCTGCCTGGCTGCATGCCTTTGACAATTGCATGTCGTACTTCGTTTTGTAGAATAAACTTGAAATGGACATGTTGCTCTGATGGCACATGCAATATGAAAAAGTGATTGTAATCTTGTTTTAGGAAACATGTAGGGAGTATTCACAGATATTATCTCCCCAGATCTCCCTCACCAGAGGATGGCCCTGCTCTCCGCCACTTTTCTCTGTGCACCTACCATAATATGCTGGCTGTATGCAAGATGAAGGAGCAGCCAGCCGCCAAACTGTGCTATGCCATCATTAGATCATTGTTGGTGAAGAAATCTCTGAGATGTTTTGATTTTTGATATCAGGCAATGCCAATACAATCTGGTATGGTATCAATGGAATACTAGGATAAGTGGATAGGTATTGGGATGTTGCATACACACATGGGGTAGATGCATAATATTGTTTGGTTTCAATGCACATTTAATCTGGTAGGAGTAGTACCTATGTTAGGGTGAATGACGACGGAATCTGACGGAATGGTGGCATGGCGGGCGGATATTATGATGGCGGCATTTTTTTCACCATTGTCGGTCGGTCGCTCGGGCTGTGCTGGGTCTCGAAAATAAAGGTGGTCGAAGAAAGAAAGATGGCCACAAGGCTGGCTAAATATTGCATGAAATCCAACAGCTAAGCGGGTCATGGTATTATACTCCTCGGGTTTATGCTTTTTGTTGAATCCCGTGCGTGCTGCTTACTATGTTGAATATTGGGTCATGGACCCGGTCATGAACTATATTAGCGGGAGGCCTAGAAATAGATTAGACCAGGTTTGATACAATATCTGGAACTCTTATGTCGCACCGCACATCTTCGTGCGAGGGAATTCGTGCACAAAAAAGACACTCCGCCCACCAAACCGCGCAGACCAAGCAAGCAACCGGACCAACCACCATCGACACCAAGCGACAAGCGACCGATAACTTCAAAAAAATCAGAGGAGAGGAGGGCAACCACCGACCATGAGTGCCGCCGCCAATAGTAACCGAACCAAAACAACCACCACCCAATCCATTCCAGCCACCGCTATTAATGGCACCTCTCCTCTACCCCCCAATGATGATGCTTCGAAGCCCCCGCTTTCTTATATGACGATGAACGGTAATAATCCGTCACCAGTCGGCGACGGCGGTGGTCGTTCATTGTCGTCCTCGTCATCTGCGACCAACAATGTCAATGTCAATGTTGTGCCCGCCCCCCACTCAACGTCAATGACCACCACTGCCGTAAAGCAACGGCGCCACCATCACCACCACCGCTTCTTCTCGTTGTCAAAAAATAATGATTTCGAACCCAAGGGCCCGCACGCCCACGCGGTGGGATTATCGGGAGGCTCCCCCGCCGACAATGACGCGACGTACTGCACGGAAATCGCACGACGGTCCGCCGCTCGGGCGGCATTGCATTTGGGAACGGAGGGGATGGAGGGCGAGGCGTTGGATGTTTTGGGGAGTGTGCTTTTGGGTTATATGGATCAGGTGAGGTGGTGTTGTTTTGATTGATTGATTGTACCGTGACCGTGACCCTGTGCTGATTTGGTTGCTTTTTGATATGTATTTCTCACGGTTTTATTTTCGTCCAAATCTCGTGATCACCACACATTGTGCTTGGTATTATTTGTTGACCAGGTATGTTGATTGGTATTGTGGTTGCTTCTTCTCTTTGATGTCATGATCTTTTTTATTGCAGGAAATCGCTCATGAATTGTTGACCTTGGCAAATATAAACTCATCACGATGACCGAATATATTCATGACCCGTGTCCACCACACAATCCATCTATGAAAAATAATGATAGGTCGGAACGACCATATCCGCAAACGTCGAGACCTCCGGCAGATCATCAGCCCACGCTAATGCCTATGATGCCCTCAATGCCGTCGAGCTTTGCACAGCTCCAGCAGCCACACAATTACTGGGTTCAAATCCATCAACCGCCTCTCGACTGCCTTTGCCCGACCAGAGCCGGATAAAAGAAGGACGCGACATGGGTTGGGAAGGATTGGCTTCCTTTTTATTTGGACCCGACTGGTGTTCAATACCGCTGGAAGGAGATGAGGAAGCTAAAAAATCCTCTGGAAAGGAAGCTGGTACTACCTCGTTGTTGGGGACCGGCAAAGACGGCATCAAAATATTACAAACCAATGGGGCGAAGAAGCCCGGAGGAAAGACCATTTTACCCAGCAGGCCGCCAGAGTCTGCAGTGAATGCGACAAAGCCGAAGTCTGGCAAGGGGAAACAGCTTCCAAATCTGAAGGGGGCTGCCGAGAATATGAAATCCGTTTCGTTCTCGCTGGAACGTCAAAAAAGCATTGGTAACGGGAACGTAACAGACCCTGCCGATCCTGGTGCAAGCAATGGCGCCTTGAACGGTGAAGGTTCTTCCGGACGATGGCACGCGCCTTATCTTCACAGCGTGCCCTCCTTTCCTCTGGTAACGACTACCGAGGACCAGGACATGGTTTCCAAAACTAATCCTCGTCATCGATTACAGCAAGGTTCGCTGTCCCTGCACGATTTGGCAACGGAGATGGAAGCCTGTCGGGAAGATCCTCCGGCGACCAAACGACCGCGAAGAGGGAGTGCTGCAAATAACGGCGATCAGGATGGCAAACTGTCGGCTGCTAAGGCTAAGGCGGCGCGACTGAAGGAGCAGGCGGCTGATAAGGCGATGAGGGTGGCGCTTCGCATACCGGATGATGTATATTCTACAGTGGGAACGATATGGGGATCTATCAAGAATGATGAGAAAGATTCATCTTCGAGCAATGACACGAAAGAAGCTGGCGCTGATGATGACAAAAAACCTGCAGCGAAAAAGGCAGCCGTTGGGGATTTGGGCAAAAAGGCCACTGCCTCCAAAGACGTCAAGTTTGATGAGTCAACAAAGCGACCGCCAAATACGGCCCTATCATCAGAGCATGCAGCTAGCAGCTCTGCCCGCAAAATGCCTCAGTATGTTCCAAACTTTTTACCTCCCTTCCCCACGGACGAATACTCAGATATGATCAGCGACAGACTGGCTGCTTCGGTCTCCACCTCGGCCGTCATGGGCGATGTCAAGTCACGAATGGCGCATAACCGAGATAAGCGAAAGCATTCGTCGCTTGAACCTGAGGGTGGAAAGGCGGCTGCAGTCTTGGAAAGGAATGCGGTGCGACGATCGGTGATTGTTCTTGGAAAACCTGTGGGTCCTTCCTACTGGGGTTCGAAATGGCTGGAAAATGAAGAAGATGGCAAACATAATCCAAAATCAAATATAACCGACTTGTCGGGTGTTTCGGTTGCACCGGGAGGCAGCTCATCAAAATCAGAATCGGCAAAAAATAAGTCTGGCTTGGAACCAACACAAGTCTTGCCTTTGGGAAGAGCAAGTGGATCGAGGGTAAGAGGTTTATTCGTTTTGTGTCTTTCCATCGCAGATGGCTCCTTGAAATCATGGCAACTTACGCAATACCCATGCATCCATGATATCTATCCAACTTCAGCATGCAAAAATTTTGGAAGGAAGTATGAATGTGTCATAGAGGCGGGAGAGATGGAGCCAGTACCATGGACTCCAGAGCATTACTCTTGTGCGTCATTATCAACACCGTGATTGCTACACTCGCCGTACACCCTTTCAATACAAAAAGAAAAAAAAGATCAGGTATTTCCCCATGGATCGATCTGAGCAAAACCTCCAGCAGCAGCGACAAGAAATCAAAGAGAGAGAGATACATATTGTCATCATCTCCCAGCAGAACAAAAACAAACAAAAATATATTCGGTCTGCTTTTTTCGTTCGTTTGTCCCCCAAAGTTAAAGTAGTAAGGATACTGGCTCCTAAAAATTTGCATATGTACTTTGATAAGATTAAGATTAACACATCTACACACCAAAAGGCTCCATTATTCATCTACCAACATATTATCTTCCTACTAAAAGCAATTGCCGCACTCCCTATCAATAACACAAACACATCTATCTCAAGCCTAGAACTACCAACAGCAACAACTACACCCACAGTTTTTGAGCACAAATATGTGCAAATGTCACTTCTTTTTTGCTGATAAGACAAAATATCTAACACTTCCCTTTCAATTAATTTTCATTTGTGTGCATTCGTTTAGCTATCATTCTTCAAGGTTTGATGCTCACTTTTTTAACTCAGCAAGTAAATAATGCTTACTTAGAGAGCAAAGTAAATGCTTTCTTATGAGGGGTAGCGCCAGACCACGTTTATTTAACCCTCTCTAGAGAGAAGTGGGTGCATGCAACAAGGAAGAATTTCTTTTTGATATCCCCGCCCCAGAGTACAGGTAAATAAAAAATAGAGACCACGCACCAGTCGCAGCAATCATATCTAATGCAATCTAATGCAAGCTTCTGGCTCTGCAGATTCGTTGCTATTTTTGACAGGGGCGATTTTGTCAATTTCAATTCCTACAAGTAATCAAAGATCTTTTGAACAGAACATTTAGGAATACATAATAAATATGGCGGGAAGATGAAGCATCAGTACAAACTTGTCACAGCTTATCACAAACATCAAGGATCCCAGATCCCAGCATCATCTATCCATCATCGATTTAGCAACACTTTTCCATTTTTTGGTTTGATGGATGTGGGATGTAGAACTTGTTAGGAGATCCGCTTCATTCCATCCACCATAGTTTTATAGCAAATGCATCAGCATTAGACATTGGAAGGAGAACCCCACCAGATCATCGAACGCGCACCATGCCAGCAACGTTTGAGTGGGCCATAGTTGCCGTCCTTCCTGTTCTATTAACATGTCTGTCATTCAAAATTTTGCCATCATCTGATGAATCTCCACACTACTTCACAACCTGGGCTTTGAGTTTCGTTCTTGACGCCACGTATGGGCAACTGTTTCATACGGTGCTGCTAGTTCCAGCAAGGTTTATCGCATCCCGTTTGGTGAGTAATTAGCTTTGGTTTTGATGTTTGGAATTCAATCTCAGGTCTAATGATACAAACGAACATGCTTTAACGTGTAATAACTCAGCCCGGATCAAAAATGTCACCTTTAACTGATGAAGACGAGTTGACAGATCAAGAAGAACAATCAAATGAGTATTTAGTATGGCCTTCTCCTGAGACAATCGCAAAGCTCCCGGAAGGCTGGGTTGTGCATATAAAGCAGGAGGCACATGAACAACCGCATGAAAACGGTGATGTTATCATGACATCAAAGTCTCACCCTTTAAGCAACAAGAAGAAAAGATCGCTGAAAAACAAAAGCAAAGCATCATCCATCGATTCCGCCAAAAAATCAAATGAAAACGAAAGTTCAAATGCATGCAACAAAATCATCAAAAATTCACAGCCATATTATCTGAACCACGTGAGAGGATCAACACGTATACGCCAAGCATCTCAACGCATTGCTGCAGCAATGGGTACTCTTTGTTCAACTTATCTCATCTGCTCATTTTCCTCCCATGTCACGTTGGAAAATATCGGTCTGGGAATATCTTCACCGAAAAGAGTTATACTAGATCTTATTCTTGGGTTCCTTGTTGGGTCGTTTATAGTCGTATGTATTTTCATAATTGAGCTGAGAATGGGTTGGATCAAAATAGTTGGGTACTGTGAAACTGTTGTCCCAGAGGAAGTATTTGCAATTAATTTCGCGTGGGATATTTTGTTTCACGTGGGCGTGAGCATCAATGAAGAAGTGATGTAAGTTGCTCTAGAGCAACGGTGTCGTTTTGAGCAACTTTTTGTTTCTCTTGCAAATGCTAACGCTGTTCGTATACACATATTTACAGGATGCGCGGATGGATGTTCATTTTGGGTTGCCGTGGAGTTTTACTTAGTACACTTGAGTGGTTCGACGAGCCATCCCGTGCTGCACTATTTTCGATTGCAACATCCATCGTACTTCAATCTACTTTATTTGCATTCCTCCATCTTTACTCGCCCGGATCTACGATGGTGTCATTGATGAACTTATTTTTGGGAGGAATAGCAGCATCTTTGAATGTAATGGTAGCGGGAGGGACGTTGTGGTTGGGCATTGGATGGCATTTTGGTTGGAACATACTCATGGGTCATGTCCTAGGCCGAAGCACCAGTGGGATTCCAATGAGCTGCGCTGTTATAAGCACAATCCCGAGGCCAGCCTTGTCACCAGATACATCGTATGCAAAATTCCATGGGGGGACCTTTGGCCCAGAACAAGGTGTTCTGGCACCAGCGGCTTACATACTTGGCATGGCAATAGTGGTCTGGTTTTATGGCTGGGAGGAATTGGGGGTTTGGAGAGAGCGTTTAGTGACGGAACTTTCAAGTCCTCAAAGATGATGATAATCTGTTCATCCTCTTTGGTGTAGCATGGATTATCAAAATCTGTCACCTTTCCTTATCAATCAAAGTGGGTATCCTCCATTTGGTATTTGTAGCCCTATGATGTATTATTTTCCAGAATATTTTGAGACTGTATTATTCTGTCAACAACATTGTCCTTTGATTGAATTTGTCAATGATCAGCACATTTTTGATAAATTCTACTGGTCTAGATTTGGAATTCGTTAGTAAAAGATTTTATTGTTTGTAAACATCTGTCCATTATGATTATGCTTTGGTATGCAGTCTACTTTAATTGAACCCTTTCTCTACCTGGGTAGTCATCTGCTTTATTTTGCATTGCTCGGGTTATAAAGGTTTGTTTTTGAAATTGTAAATCATATGTATCATTACAAATGGAACCCTGGAGGTGCGACAGAAATATCGTAACATGAGTACTATATAGTACTTTGCGTGCTAATTAGTACTCGACTCTATGGCACCTAGCTCAGCCATAATGGTCCTAATAGTTAAATGCAAGATACTAGCAGATAGCCCTAGCTCGGGGGCACCTGGG
>JALLAS010000145.1:0-17670 GCA_036939415.1 Detonula confervacea | reverse complement strand
CTTTTCCAACGCTTCCCGAATGGATTCAGAGGATACAGCACCGTGACGGAGGATTATAATGCTTCCGATAATCTCCGAACCAGAATCGCCAGAATTCATTTCTATCTTGGCTACAGTGCTTTCCACTCCTACCTGACATACAATGCACTTATCCTGCGGTGTCCCTTGTCCATCATCTTTTTCATCCGTTTCCAATGTAGGGTCTACAACCTAGACACCCCCCATGCCCAAATCGTCCATAACATAACATGTCATGGTAGGACTGCCATGACAAAACTTATTCGCGCTGGGAGCTGCTATCGGTACATTGGCCGCTGCAATCAACGCCCATGCAATGGGATGAGAAGGTGACCGGCAAACCACATATCCAGTGTTGGCCATGGGAATTTGAGGTATAGAAGGATGTGCACGAGCCACCAACGTGAGCGGACCCGGGAAGAATGTTTCAATGAGGCTTTTCAAGACTCGCTTTTCTATTTTCTGTTGTTGCATATTATTGCGCTTTGCGTCGTCTGACATGGAAGAAGTGGCATCCTATAATTCCAACGCATCTTTGACCTCTGTCACGTGATCAATGAGGGGATCGCTCAATTAATGGTCGTTCCTCGGCATCAAATACCTTTTGTACTGTGGTTTGATCCAACACATGGTAGCCCAATCCATAGACTGTTTCGGTGGGAAATTATATCGTACCAAGTCACCAGCGTGTAGACGTTCCCCGCACTGCTCTAGAGATTGGGGCGTGGAAGGTACTAGCTTGCCAATCATTTCTTCGTGTTCTTTGGTGGCGGAAGCGGATGTTTTTTCAACTGCTGACATTAATAATGATGACATGCCACGACGTGGCGACATAACTCTATCGTGCACTGAAAAATGTAGCGCAAGGTGACTTTTCAGCAGAGCTGACCTCGGAGATGGGTTGCTTTTGCTTCTCGATGCAAAGGCCAGTCGTGACCAATGATGATGATGTTGATCCCGCAGACGTTGATATCTTAGGCTTTTCGCGGAAGTAGTGCGAGCAAAAAGGCAGGTAGAAGCGAGGCACTGTCTGCTAGAAGCGAGCGAAATGATCATGCAAATTAGACGGACTCTGAGGATGTTGGCCCTGTTTGAAGTTGCTACTACCATGGTGCATACTATGCATAGAAGTTCGCCATGGCTAGTGCTATTGTATCGTATTGTCGGTCGTTGTCGGCGGCGCGGATTTTGTGGATCTGGCGGTGATGGCTTGGTGTCCGGACGATAGACAGACGAACCAACAACTGAAAACAGCGGGCCTCCCCTCTCCCCGATACCATGGGCGCGCTGAAGGTATTGCGCTCTACAGGTTAATTTGACGGGGACTTCCCAATTCCACGGACTTTGGGATTAGCCCCCGTGCGTGTTGCTTGTAGATAGTATCGAGGGGGAAACCGATGCATGAACAATGAACAAGCAACAACACAGACAACAGCAAGAACATAGCATCACGCAACCCTTGCATCAACCTTGCATCAACATCACAAGAACAGCATCAAGTAATCGAGGTGGCATCAAAGGTGTCCGTGACATCCGCCATTTGCATGAACCTGGCTGCGTGAACCACAAACCATCGGCGGATCCGCCTACTCTTTGCATCTTCTTGGTGGCGCGACCAACTGACAAATTTACCAGACCATGATGCGGCTTGCGCTATCAAAATTAGCCAGGAGAACGAATGCTGGAACTAGTGGCACTCTATGCTGTGCCAGGAATCGTCCGCTCTCCACGACCTCAGAGCATTGGCGTTCTTGGCATTCAAATCAATACTATGGTCTGTCGCCTCCTCCACCGCAACCCCAATTTACAGCTCGTGCATTTCATTCAACTGTTGGTGTGCTCGATTATGAGAGAAATACTGAATCGCGCCAGGGAGGCTACCCACCTCGTAGGGATCAAAAATCTAACAATGACTTCAGCAACAATCGAAATAGAAATAATGGACATCACGCCAATAAAGCACAAAGGGGTGGAGGAAATGGGAGCGGCAACAACAACAACAACAACAACAACTTCTTCAACGGCAATAAAGGCGGGTCAGAACTTTCTCCCACATACATTACCCACTTGCAGCAACGGGCCAGAGATCACATTCGCAACTTTCCCGCTGATTCTTCTTCATCGAATAATCAAGAATTGCTATCTCCTTGGCATCGTACGACCGTTGAGCTCGTCATGTTGTTATCCAAGATATGGGGCAAGCAACATCGATCCGATCAAAGAGATATATGCAACTTCGTATCTTTGGCGAATGATATGGTGATCAAAACTCTGGATATTAAGAAACGGGAGCTTGATGAGTTGATGGAAGAATCAAAGAGCGAAGCAACTTTCTCAGATGATGGCATCGATGGTACCAATACCAAGCAAAGGCAACAAGTAATGCCCAGAGGAGAACATATGAACACTGAAGTTTTATGCCAAACAGTTGCATTAGGATGGTCTCGATGCGATCCCAAAATCGCAGTCGATGCCGCGCAGAATGCTCAGGAAGTCTTGGACAGATTGGAGCATATTTGCTCCACACGAGAAAAAATACATGGCACTTTTTCCACAGAAGTCCACGACGTCACTCCATCCATGAGAATTTACAATCACGTTCTTAATTGTTGGTCCCGTTCATCGGATCGCAATGCAGAAAGACGAGCAAAGGAGCTTTTCGATCGAATGGCCGAGTCTCGTGGCACATTCTGCCGGCCCGATACCATATCACACAATAATATACTTCACCTGTACGCCAACAAGGGGAAGGGGGATGCAGCCGAGGCATTGCTAAAGAAGATGGAGGATCCAAATTCTGGAGTGTCGACTGATGTGTACTCCTACTCCATAGTCATGAATGCTTTCCAAAAGAGATTTGTCTCGAGCGGAAGTGATAGTAGGAATATGAAAGAGCTGGAACGCGCCGAAGAGCTCTTGTCTCGCTTGGTAACCAAGTTTGAGCAATCTGGATTCCGGGATGGAAAGTTGCGCCCTACAAGCGTTACCTTTGGTACGGTCATTGCAATGAGATCNGCAATGTATGCCCAGGCTGACCGGATTTTGAAGGAGGACGACCGGCTTAGTAACAAAACCCGTAGTTGGAAGGCTGGCGAAGTGGCGAGGAAGCTCAAGAACAATAAGACTGATGTGGGTTGGGGGGCTTCAAATGCCGAGCGAGTCTTGGATTGGATCATCGGCTTGAGTGAACGGGAGAGGCGGAGTAAAAGTATGAATTCCGATTTTAAGGAGGATAATGCAGAGGCAAACAGGGGGGGAGGCTATAATCCTGATGATGAGGTGATTCGCCCAAATACTCATCATTTTGTGTCGGTAATGGATGCTTGGGCTAAGGCAGGGAAGGGAGTCGAGGGTGCTCAGCATTGTGAACGTCTGCTTGATCGCCTTGTCTCCATGTATAACAAATTGGGCTATGCTGAACTGCGACCCAATCCTATGGTGAGTCTATGATGTCCTTTGCGTTTGACTGAATTGACTTCCCTGTGATCTTATCAATGCATTCTTTTGATTTGTCAATAAAGTGTTATGGTACTGTGATTAATGCTTGGTCTAAGGCAGATGACCGGCATGAAACAGCTGAACATGCTGAAAAACTTTTATATAGAATGGAAGAGATGTTTCTCAACAAGAAATCCTCTAACCCGAGAGAAATGCTCAGCAACATTGCCTATAACTTGGGTGAGTCAGTATGGTTACATTTATTTTGCCCTTCCTATTGATTTTTCGCAGGAACTCATTATTTTATTTGACAGTAATCGATGCATGGTCGCGCAGAACAGGGAACGATAAAGCAGAACGGGCAGACAATATCCTTCGCAGATTAATAAACAACTATCAACAGACCAACAATAGATTCTTGAGACCTGGTGAGTCTTCTCCTGCCATATCATACATTGTATTCACTGTTATCATTACCAAATCTCATGTGATCTCAAATTATTAACACAGATGTAATCAGCTATACGGGTGCGATGAAAGCGCATGTCAACCACCCAGAGGGTGGTGAGAGAGCTTTGAAGATACTTGAAGAAATGAAAAATGAGTCCAGGGATGGGAATGCAAGGGCTAGACCCGATGCGCAATCTCTTGCAGTTGCAATGGATGCTTGTGCTAAAAGTGGTCTCACTTCAGAGGCAGAACGTATCTTGAAAGATGCAGATGATTCGTTGAAGACACGTGTCATGTTCAACACTGTTATGTCAGGATACAAGAAAGAGGGACGTGGGCACAAGGCAGAGGCTGTCTTGAGGAGAATGATTGATTTATCAGATAATGCAGGATTGCAGCGCTGTTCTCCTGATGTGATATCTTACACGCTATGCATAGAAGCTGTGAGTTTGCATGTTGAAAATATGACCAATGCTTTTCACTCGATTTTTGAGATGCAAAAATGTTCTTATTTGTCTGTGTATCGACCATGAACATTTTCCAAACTAGTGGGGGAACAGCACCGGCCAGGATCGAGTGTCACGCGCTAGGATGTTACTTGATGAGTCAATGGAACGTTATCGGGGCGGTGACAGCACATGCAAACCATCCAATTCAACCTTCAATGTTACTGCATTGTGTATAGCCGACAGTGATGTTCCAGACAAAGAGAATCATGTCCTTTCTTTATTTGAAAAGATGGAAGACAGTGGCTGCAAGCCATGTTTGGTTTCTTTCAATATAGTGTGAGTAGGTACTGCTGCAATTGATTGCATATATCTTTTGCAATCAATCATTGCTCATATTTTCAATTCCATTCAGAATAAAAACGTGCGCCAGTGCTACTGGAAGTGAAGAAAGAAAAAAGAGTGCACTGCAAGTTGCCTTTTCTGCTTACAACTCTTTGCCTTCCGCAGGATTAAGGGCTGAAAGCATAACATACATTAGCATGTTCCATGCGATGATAAATCTCATGGAAGATTCGCCAGAGAAAGTTACTGCCATTGCTAACATATTTCAACAATGCTGTGACGATGGATGCCTCAACCAGCACATGATAAACATATTGGCTGGAGCAATGTCTGCAGGTGATTTTTTGTCTATTACGGGTGTTTCATCAAATAAAAACACAGCTCAGATGAAGAATCTTCCAGCCAAGTGGAGCCAACGATCATCAGATGACAATGGGGCTAATACGGAACTATTCTTCTAACTGAATATTCGCTTTGCTCCGTTACAGTACGAATTGATACTGCTAATTTGCTAACTCACTTTTGGACATATAACATGGCTCTATCAGATTTAAGCATTTACAGCATCTCTGTCTCTGGTTAATATAAACAAAGAGCCCTTATTTCCCCTTCCAATTCTCATATTATTGGAAATGTATGTTGTCTCCACCCAGCCTGCTTCTTTGCTACCTTTCACAGCTGCCCGAATGTCAAATAAGAAACTGAAATCAATAGTTGGACCAACATTCAGGGCAAGTTTCGCAGTGTCAAATGCAACCACAGCACGCAATGGCACTTTCGTGCTCTGTCGGAAGGTTCCCCCCACCGTCACAAGGCCGGCGCCAGTCATGATTTCATTTTTCACCCTCGTATTCGCGATATCAAATGATTGCAAGGCGGTGTTGTCTCCTCCCGACACATTCACTGGAATACCCCCAGCAGTGACAGACCCGGCTCCCTTGAATTGACGAGTAGTAATCTCGGACTCCGCGTCCACCGCCACCCATTTGTCATCGGACATAACTTCCTCATCTATTTCGCTCGGTGCAGTGTATTGAAGGTACCAATCTCCATCCAATTGTGCTGCCTCCTCCGGATTGGAAAGTAGCGTCGAACTCGGCGCGGCTGCAGTTTCCATGCGTCGCGATATGGAGAGTACGCGAGCTTGGGTTTCGATGTCTGCGTCCTTGCCGTTTCCCGTGTTGCTTATTGCTTGTAATAGTTGCGATTCATCGTTTGCGAGACCTGCACTGAGTTTGCCAGCGTTGGGCATCTGCGGCTTGAAGATGTTGCCTAGATCCGGCAAATTGAAAGCGCCGGCATGACCGATTAATCCAACAAGAATAGCTCCGCGCATCGTAAATTGAATATTGGACTGAAGAGAATGAAGAGTGAAGTGAATTGCAAGTTTATGTTATGCTTTGGCCAAGGTTGCAACAAAATGGAAGTAGAGGTTGCATGCAAGAATAGATGAGGCAGGAAGTCTGGCTGAACGAATGACGCGATGGATGCGTGGAGGAAGACGTAGCGGAAATAGAAGTACTGTAAAAAGTATCTTTCATGTAGAATCAAAATAGGAGAAGATAAGAATAACGCAATAGCTTTGGAATTATATTCTATTTCCAGAAATAGGTACGTTGAGTTCAAAATATATTATTTACATAACTCTAAACTCTCCTAATCCGTGGAGATCTATCCGTGGGGCCTCGCTCCGCCGCCCGTGCGTGGCCTCTCCTCTCGCAAAGCAAAAATGGCACACTCGTATTCAATAATTGACAACATCAATCACGTCGACACTCTCAAGAATTAGTTGATGCGCAATCACCACTGCAGATTGCAGGGAAAATGACATCGCCGTAGTACCTACCTACTCCTACCCATCATCGACCACACCCATCCCGTGCCCAGGCTAACAGTATGAACGATGATCTCGGTGCTACTGCTCGCGAAGCATGCGCCTCATTGGCCAAACATTATTCCGACCCTATTCACTATTCCTCTCCTCCGCCATCGGACGAGGGCGACGCCAATGGCGGCGACCAACAAATACATGACATCGATGCACGCCATGGCGAGAAGGCTCCATACTTCGATAGCACGCTTGGCGGTCCAATGCCAGATCTTGCACCCGTTTGTGGCTTTTGGTACCGCCGACTTCTTGAAGCGAGCGCCCAAGCGGTTTCGTCAGGGGTACTACGGGAAGAGGCATCGCCATTGTCGTTGGACGCAGCTCAAGAGTTATTATGCTGCTATGAATCCACCATCCACCCTATTATCGACAGGCGAAACGAATCATCAACCAATATCGATGAAGCAAATCGTGCTGCGGAAAGGGAATATCCACTCAACGCCAAAGTTGAAGTCATCAGAAATTATGAGCTACTTTTGGCTCATTTAATGAGAGATACTTCTGCAAAATCTGCGAAACAAGACCATGTTGTGAAGGTAGAGAGCAGCAATTTGGTAACAATTATGTCTGGAACAAGCAGTAAACAGATTACCAATAGTAATGAAGGGGAAGTGTTGGGGAGATATGAAGNGTAATGAAGGGGAAGTGTTGGGCAGAGATGAAGTATCTGATAGATGCAGCAATAAACAGAGCCCTGATTTGAATATTGGCAGAATCATTCATATCATTGCAGATGATATCCTCCAATGGTCGATAAAGTTGCCAAAGAAGGGGAAGCCAGAATTGTGGAAGGTTCGAAATGTGCTTCTGCCTTGTTTACTGCGATTGATGGAGCATTCTGTGAGGGTACTCGCATTATCAAACAACAAAGACATTGCTAGATCCCTGTGCAATACGCAGACACGGAAAAGCTTAGCCGTCGCAGCAGTGGCAGCTATTTCATTTGTTGGTGATGGAAAATTGAAAAGTGGAGTCTTTGGTATTGGCTCACTACTAGATTGGACCATGGAAAGTACCGCCAGTGACAATGGAAACAAAGATGTCCACCGAACTATGCCTGCTCATCATTTGTCTCTGGCACACACTCTTCAAAGCTGTTCACCGTCTCCCATATCCAAAACTGAAGAAATCAACACAACTCATGAAATACCTGTGTCAAGTTATTTCATGACCAGGTCGGTGATTGACTGGTCAGTTCCAGCGGCTCATTTTGATGCACCTTGGGTAAGTGATACATACACATAATAATTTACAACAAGCTCATTGCTTTCGCACTAACACCAACAGATTCTGGTGTTTGCATTGTATCGTTTAAAAGACTGATGGAGTTTCAGGAATTGGTTCCAGAGCGGCAATGGACTTACTCCATACAATCCAACAATCTGCACAATGTCTTGAATCATCGTCTCTGAGAGAGGTAGAAGTAATCAATCTTTCTGGAGACCGGTCATTTACTCTTCGGCAGCTACTAAGAAGGATTAGCCAGAGCATTGGTGTTGATGTACTTGCATCTAAAGTCCGGGCCCACTTTTTTGGGAGGCTACCACACTCTTATAGCTCTGATGCTGATAAAAAGGTACAATCTTCAGCTAGTGGCGTTTTCATGCCAATGGTGAAACGAACTGGCAACAGTGATAGCAACAGAGCAATCAACGTGGTTGGATCTTCTGATGAGAAACCTCATATTGATGCCCCAACGCGTATTTCAGCAGCTGCAATCCTTCTTTGTGCAGCCTTGCCTCAGCCATGCGATAACTTTGACACGTGGGACAAGGCATCTTCTGATGCACTTCCAATTGCCATGACTCTTCTAGATGATGTGAAATCAATGAATCAAGCTATTGGGGCCCTCATTCTTTTATCAGTGATTGAAGCAGCGTCTTCCTTTGACTTGAAAGTAATTCCGTCTTTTGTCAAAAGCTATGGGTCCTTGGTGACCTCTTCGTTGGAGAGCGCAATTCAACTGTGTAGCAGAGGAGAGCCAACCATTATCACAACGATCTGCTTGGCTCAATCGAAATGGATTGGATACTTGGGAACATACGCTTGCAATCCAAACACTGCCATATCACCTTCAGAAGTTTCCACATTCGCTCGTAAAGCTGCATCTGATGTTCTTATTTCCATGAGCAAACAAGCACAAATAGGGGGTCGAGATGGCAATGATGAGCGTATTGCAGGTGCTCTTGTTGCTGGCATCAATCCAATTCTTGCTCAACTTGCTGAATTCCCAGAGGCAGCATCAGTTGAGATAGCACAACTTGGGCTATCAGCATTGCTTCCTTTAGTCGGATGGAGTGGTATGAGCCTGGAAACACGTTCAGTTCAAATTTCGGCCCTTACCGGTCTGATTTCGCTCATGAATGGCGCTTATCCCATTATGCCGCATCATGGGAAGAAAATTATGACTGAAATATTTCTTTTGTTGGATAGAGCAGACAAAGATGCTGAGTTCTTGAGAAATGAAAGCCCAACCAATTCATCTGAGAAAAAGGATGATTACGAAGTTTCAACTGCTGCTACAAGCAAAGTTTCACTCTATGCCGCTGGTGTTTCTCTCGCCATTTGCGGGAGAGGCGCTGAATCTATATTAGAGCACATTGAGTCAACTCATGCATTAAGGAAACCACTGCTTGAGCGATGCATGAAGATTTGTGACGCATCGGAACAATTGAGAAGCAGCACTCCTTGACAGATATCTCATGACAAGTTGTTCATATTTGCAGACCTTTTATTCAATTACTAAATTCATTTATACAAGTATTTGCCGGCTGTTGCCGCACCAGTTTTCCAACTTTGCACTTCACCTGCAGCTGTTGTTTCACCAGTAGTCGGCAAATGGTTGGCTAGAGTCTCCAGATTTAGTGCTTGAGGGAGTAGATCGTGATTGCTGGCAAACAGGAGTCAACATTGTCCTCGTATTTGTTGTTGGTGTTTTCGTCGCTGGCCCTGTGGCAGAATGTTCAACCGCCGCTGCTCTCTTGGCCAGCGATGATGCGAAATCGGTGCCACTTCCCATATGATTCGACATCTTACTAGTTTCAGTCTCAGAATTCCTCTGGGCGAGGACCGTTGCGAGTTCTTCAGCGAATAGAACCATTGGTCTTTCCACCTTCTTGCTAATTTTGGACGTTCTGTCTATTTCTCCGTCACTGTCAGCCTCCACACCTTCCTCCTCGGCTTCACTCTCTGTTTCTGTATAATCCTCAAAGTCATCCTCCAAGTCATCATCATGATCCTGTAAGTCCACTGACGAAACTACAGTGTCCTGATCAGGGTAAGGTCGTATTGATGCCTGATCAGTCGCTGGCGTTACTTCGACGTCAGCTGAAACGAGCTCCTCAAGGTCATTTGGTTCATATTCCTCTACCATATCGTGTTGGTTCTCTTCAATGCAAAGCAATCTCATCTCTTCTTCCACTCCCATATCGCCTTCATTGTCTGCAAACTGAAACTGATCAGTACGCACCACATTTCCTCCAGATAGAGAGCCATCGCCCTGAAACTCGTCAGTTATGACATCTGATGCAGAAGAAAGAGAGGACCCCGAAAAGGCGTCCCTTATGTTTTCTGTTGCCCTTTCATGAGTAGATGTTACGTCGCTTCCCTCTTCGCTGCTTCCAGCACTGTATTCCGATGCACTAGAAAGCGACGAAGCGCCAGTCCACTGGTTCTCAAAAGCTCCAGCGTCGATAGTGACTTCTTCTGGTGCGGATTCTACTTCACTACCTGAGCTCTGGTTGGTCTCGTCAGATGACACCCTTGGTCCATAACTGTTGCTGCACAAAGACTTCTTTCCAGACAGGTCGTGATACATGCGATTTCCATCTTCAGGAGTATCACATTCAGTCATGGGTTTATCGTGCTCAAAACAAGGTTCCTTCGCTTGTGGCTCAGCTCGACCTTCTGCAGCCGCATCTCCAGTCAACATCCTTGGTTCATCGCTGTTGTCACCAGGATATTTCGTGGTAGACGAAATTTCAATCCGCGAAGCTACTCCGCCACTTGACTCGTCATCATCTTCTGACGGAAAAAATTTACTTGCGTCGTTTGCTTCGTCAAGACTCTCAGGCTCATCCACGGATCCAACTTGATCGACTCTGGCCGATGCTGAAACTGCATCTTTATCCTGCGGCGATAGCTCCTCAAGGCTCCCGCACGTGCTCGCATCGAACAGAGAAATAGCCGAGGATTCAATCCGATTTGACAAATGAATGATGCTCACTTTGCTCGGAGGAGGAGAGAACGCCGACCGCGTGATGGGCGTGTCGAAAACTAGCTCTCGCGGAAGACACGACTCGGTACTGGGAGGCAAGTCTTCTTCTTCTACAGAAACATCATCTACTGTGCCCTCCACTTCTTCTGGAACTTCCACAACATCAATGTCATGTGACTGTGTGGCAGCATCCTCCTCCTTGGAACTCGACTTGAGAGGAGAAAATAAAGAGCGCGAAATGTCTTCGTTTGCCGAGATAGATGCAAAGTTCAAGTTGTTATCGTCGTGGTTGATGATTCTCTCTCCATTCTTGTCAGTGGGCGGAGAGAGAAAATCTTCGTACCAATGACGCGGCGATTTTCTACCAGCTTTCGCCGGTTCGTCAATGGTAGCTTGGAGTTGCGGGCTGTACGGAGAGATCGAAGGGAGGGCGTCACGACCGGGGTCGCTATTTTCAATGCCATTGGAACTCTTCCTGTTTGTATCTCCACAATAATCCAGTCCAGTGCTCGATGAAAATAGCGGAGAGGAAAGATCAGGAAACTCCCGTCGAATCGAACCCTCCTTCGAGTCATTGCCGCTCGCAGCTGCATCAATTCTCGTGTTGGCACCACCAACCTCCTTCGGTACTGCAGTGCACCTCCACGCATCGCTATTAGTTGCCACAACCCTACTCCTGCTCCTGCGCGTTCGTTTACTACCCCTTGGCATATTCTTCAGCGTCCAAACCAGCGCTGCAACGAAAACGAAGCCCAAACATCCCAAGCCCGTCAATGTCCTCTTGATGAATTGGGATTCTCGTTCGAGCGATGCCATGATGGAGGCTGCTTCGTCATCCCTCTTTGCATCGTGACTACTAGACGAGTACTTGCCATTATAATTCCACGAGGATGTAGCATTGCTCGTAGTAGACTCGCAAGAAGCTCCCTCCTCCTGCCTTTGTCTACGAAGGACATTTTCGCGGTACAATTCCACGGCCTCGGAAAAGTCGAACGAAGCGTGAATTTCACCCAGCCCATGCACGGAACCGTCGTGATTGTGCACGCTATCGTAATTGCCCTCGCCGCCAGCATTCCGCGAATCGTTGTCATTGCCGCGAAAGGCAAATTGAAACGTCGACGGCAATGCCTCCACGGGAACGACCAGCGGCGAATCGTCAATGCCAACGATGCTGCTAGCACCGCCGTTTCTCACGTTGACCCGACAATTGGTAAGACTCAGGAGATAATTCGTCGCACCGCCCCTCGTCGCGGGCGCGGGCAATCGATCGATGGCAATGTAATTATTCATCCCGCACGGATACAGCGACTGCCTGGCGATGCGGACCGTGCGGACGGATCGACTATGGCGATCCGATGCCGAGGAAGGGGATTGCCGCTCGCCGTGGCCTTCGATCGACGTGGCGGAAGAAAACGAGTCGCGCCCGTCGTCGTCGCGAGTGCGGCGAACAACGGGAAGTCGCGGAACGAGCGTGACGTCGCATCGGATGGGAAGGGAGGCGATGAGTTCGTAGTCGACTTTCCTCCCGCCGATCCCGTCGTTGGCGTCGCCCGCAGCGGGGTGCGGCGATTGGCGCTGATCGGTGCCTTCCATTTTCGTCGAGGACACGTAGTCCGCTCCGGAGGGCGATGGGCCGCGACCGCTCGCGTCGTCGACGTCGCCTCCGAATCGTGCGTCGGCGACACCGTCGTCGTCTGCGGCATGGATGCGACTGTTGAGGTTGAGGGGTGCGCAGGATGATCTTAGGATGAGGGATGCCATTGCGGTAGATATTTCGTTTGATCTTTACGATGGCGTTTGCTTCGACGGGCGGCGCGATGAACGAAAAAGTGAACGTGTTGTTGTCATTGGATGCTCGCTCGAGGAGGTTGCATGCTCGCTTGCTCCTTGCTCGCCTCGCCGTCGTCATTCGTCATTCGCGTCAAAGCATCGCCGTTTAGTCTTGGCTTGGAGGAACGTAGGAACTAGTAGACAATCACCCATCCCCAGCCGCCGCCAACGCCAACCATTATTTTCATTCTTCCGCCCCAGCCAAGCCGCAAAATAATGGATGGAATGACGATGACGACGACCGCGACCGCAAAAATACATCGATCGCATGACCATACACCATACATAGCATTATCAGGCATTAGCATCCATCCAATCATCAAGATCCAATCGTGATCCAATAGCACTACACAGCATTAGAAAAGGCAAGGGCACAAACCACCAACCGACACATCGCCGCTCACAACAATAATATATACAATGGCACCAACCACCAAAAGACGCCGCGCCTACATCGGCAACCTCCGCCCCCGACCAAACCTCTCCACGACCATCCACGCCGATCTCTTCATACCCAACTGCCTCTCCATCAAAAACCATCCCAACGGCGATGGCATCGTCGTCGCCTCGCCAAATATAGGAGGCAACGCCAATCATCGCAACGTGGCCACGTCCATGTACGCATTGGTAGAATTTGCCGACGTCGAATACGCCATTCAGGTATTGAACGGGGCGGTGTTCGACGGGAGGACGTTGCGGGTTAGCAAGGAGAAGACCAATTTCGGCGGCAGCGGCGGCGGCGGAGGATTCGGTAGCATGGGATGGGCGGGGAATGATGGCGGCGGCGGCGGCGATCGTAGATCCAATCCTCGCAGGGGCAAGCAGCAGCAGCATAACAATCAGAAGAAGGAAGTCAGGTCGCGTAATGATAATGGCAATGGTGCATCAACCGATAGCAAAAAATGGGATGATGATACTGCTGGTTTGAATATGGAAGAAGCAATCGTCAAAGGCGTAGAATCGGCAATATCTTCTGAAATCAAGGATAGTTCCGATGAAGTCACTGCTGCCATTGCATGCACCGCCGCCATGACGCTGCTCTCTTCCATGGATGCATTCGGGTTGGACGATACAAATAACAATCAAGTGACTGGTTCAACTGCAAACAAAAGTACAGTGGCCATCCACGATATGTCGCCCCAAGACTTTCAATCGCGATGCAAGCTGCCAATGTCGGAACTCATGTCCGAGTACGGAGAGCAAGATGCGGATTGGAAGAAGCAACAACCATCGAATAATAAAATTCAGCAACAATCCCAAGAGGACGATGTTGCCAAGCAGGTGAAGGATATAACGAACGACGAGTTTTCATCGCGGTGCAGTATGCCGCTGTCGAACTTGATGGCGGAGTATGGAGAGCAAGATGCAGATTGGAAGAAGGAGCAACATCCATCGTCTGCAACTGCTAACAACGTTGGACAAATTGCGAGTCATGCACGACCAAAGTCTCCGTCAGCTCCCATACACCAGGACGCCAAAAGCAATGACAATGATAACAACAATGGCATGCTAGCACACTACGACAAGGCATTCATACACCTCGAACTAGTTTCCTTCGGCTACAAGTACGGAGCGCCCTCCCATTCCAAACGGGGATTCACCTACGCCCACCCCCTGCCTCCGTTGGACATACGCGATTTGGATCGAGCTCCGGGGCATATTTCCAAATTCAACGGATTGCAATATTTGGTGAGGAAGGCATTGTTGAATCCCAAAACGGACGACGACGAGAAGGAAGGGGAAAAGAAGAATGACGATGCGCATGCGCAGCAGAAGGGTCTTAGTCCGATGAGAGAACGGGTCAATGAAATCGCCGACGAGATCATCAAGGTGCTGGTGGAATCCATCGACGAGGGCGGACACGGTGCGATATCTCCCTTGACCATGACCATATCCATCGGTAGCGAGTACGGCAGGCACAGAGGTGTAGTGCTCATAGAACACCTGGCAATAGTCCTACGAGCGAGGCTGCGTCGCAACGACGGAGCGCGCTTCAACGATACGGGAGATGCCGCCATAGCTCGTACGCTGGGGAACAATGGCATTGTGAAGCAGCCGGTGAGTGTTGGCACGCGGCATCGTGATGTGGAGGCTCGGCATACGGACGAGGAGGCATTCGGGGAGGATTTGAAGCGGGAAGAGAGGAAGGCGGAGAAGGCGAAGAGACGGCAGCAGAAGGAAGAATTTGGGTGGGATGATAATGGTAACTGGTAGTGTTGCGAGAGTGTAGATCAATTTGAAGTAGTTGCAAGAGAGAATCGTTCTCATCATGGTTTGCTTTCATCAAAGGCAATTATTTTGTCAAGAATAGATCTTTATATTATTAAGATTGAATGGGTCGTCCTTGCGAATCTTTACAAAAGTGAGCAAGAAATATGATACAATATGCAAAAGCAATCTCTTGAATTTTTCATTGTGCGGTGTGCCAAGAATGTTATGGTATTGTATTCAATTAGTTGTGCCTTTGCCCACTAATCTCCAAGAAATTATCATCACCAGGTACCACAACAAGTTGCCAAGCAGCAAGAAGTCGATACCTTTGACAAAACTCTTGAAGGTCCAATGAAGCATGATCTAGCATAATAATGAGGAAAGGGTTGAGTTCCAATCGGATGAATACACATGCATTCTATGCGAGTGAACTGTACATAATAGCTGATAAGCCAAGTGAGACAAAGATCAAACGATTCATTCGTTCTAGAGTGCTATTTTACTAATATGATATAGGCTGTTTGTTGCCATCGTTTCGCTCCTCACCACAAATATAGGTGGGTAGCTCCAAATTTATAGCACCATGGCAAAGTGACAAGAGCAGTTCATCTGTCTTCAATCTGGCGAGAGTCATCATATTCCGCCAAGAGTAGTGGGACTAGTCCAGCTGTGCAGCCATTGCAAAAATGCCCATTTGAATCAACTGACTCCCGATATTCCGTAAGGAGACAATCAAAGCAAGATGGTTCATCACACTGGTGGCATTCGTGGAATGTTTGAGTCTCCTTACACGATGTGCAGATCGATTTCTTGCATTAGGTGCACTCGTGAGATTCTCCGATTGCAAGGTCAAAGTGACATTTCTTGCAAAGGGTATGGCTACAAACGTCGCAAGTCATGCCCTTACAGTTGTTGCAAGTCATTCTGGAACATCCACCACATGTTGCAAAACTCATACAACCATGGCAATGATACCCCCAACAAACAAAGCACAACTCTAATCCGGTGCAGTTTTGACAATAGTTTGTGTAACAATGGCGGCAATGTTGTTTGAGTTTGCCATGTTCATTGCAAAAGTTATCCAAGCACGAGTAGCATGTGAATTGTTGCACCCCAGGGCAGACGTCAAACCAATCATCAGCCTCCACTCCGCCACAAATGTCTTGTTCAGTACACTTTGAACAATTGAATGGGCGGTTTGCTAGTAGCTCGTTGTACCTTAAAATAAAGTTGGAACATGCACTGTCGGGTGCTGTCACCCATTTATCAGGTAGTTGCAAATGCATCAGTGCGTTACCTTCCATTTCCACAATACTATCAAGAATTGGCAAAACTAACTCCTCTTCAACCAAGACCTCCGAAAAACGGGGGCTTTCGTACTATCTGGCCATACTTATATCGAGCTGTTCCAATCTAGTCGAACCGTGCAAAAAGGCATCAAACCATGCCCAACAATGTTAATACATCCAGCAAGCTTCAGTCTCTTGACTCTGTTGACAGCATCTACGCACACCAAAATAGCAGTGATATCATCATCGGTCAGGTCATTCGCTAACTCCTCGACGTCCCCAAAGTCAAGCATCTCCCATTCTCCTGCGTTTACGATTGCTAGACTTGATGGCAATAATGGCATACGTTGACTACTTTGATGGCCCCGCCACGAAGAAGTCGGAGCCGTAAACGCCACAGCAAACATCGCCGCTGACGGCTTTGGCAGAAAATCCGCTACATTCACGAGTATATTGTCAGGAAGTTCTGTGATGTTGGTAATGATCATATCGTCAATATCCGCAATGTTGGTCATTGGCATGTTGTGGTGTGCTGAAGACTCGGTTTGTTATTATTTCAGCTGGTTCAGAATGTTATGGCACTTCCTTCTACTCTATCTATTTTGATCTCTGCGTGCTCTGCATTCACCTAGGTACACAAGGGTAACACTTGCACTTTGTTAGAGTTGTGAATTCAGTCATGTGACATTCTCATGTTTCGTCTGTTTCACTCACGCAACAAACATTCGGTCTAAATTTACGCATGTACATACGATAGCTGGTTCTCATTCTATTCAAACGAATCATGGATGGCTGGAACTCAAGTCACGTCTTCTACCTCTAAATGAACGAGGACATTGGGGCGAGATCGCATTGTCGCAAGGAGAGAAATCCAAGTGAAAGTGAGCTCCTTCTCCATAGTTTTTCAACAACAGTCTGTGTCATACCTGTGAACCTTCCCTGAGTACATACCAGCACTTCTTGTGAACCATGCTTGAATGCGACGTCAACATGACAATCAAAGAAGACGACATCTTCTCTCTGTGAGAAGAATACATCTGGAGCCACTTTGATGCCGTCAGTCCTCCACGCCGGAGCACAACTGCCACATGCGATTGTGAATTGTGATACTGTCAGACTACCTACTTGAAGCCACCATTCGACCGACTACAGCAGCAATGCTACCACAAGCTGTGTGTGTTTGCGCTCCATGCCTCTGTGGCCACCTGTGGCCACGTACACATTTCAGAGTCATCAGCACGTATCATCTGGCCAAACATTGGCTATGCTGCATTCCATGTTCATGCCCAGTGGTGGTTCAACCTGTATACAAGCCAATGGCCAATAACTGATCACAAAGAGTTTAAGTAAAAACTGGCACAAACAAGAAGTGGGGTGGGATGCAGGAAAAGCTGGTACCATACTGAGATTGCACAGTATCAAATTTCAGGTCTTTTGAGACAGAAGATGCAAGCCTGCATCTTTTAAGAAGTCGACAAGGTTTTTTTGAAAGTTTTAGGGACCTAGACGGGATCCACATCATGGCGCGCCTGTGAGGAG
>JALLAS010000144.1:0-17515 GCA_036939415.1 Detonula confervacea | reverse complement strand
TGGGCGTTTTTTTTGTTTCTTTCCCGCCAGGAAGCTTATACCCCCATTCCTGTTATGAGCAATTGTACAATACAAAGCATGAGATTCTGCCAGCAGTAGGGGAAGACAACATGTCCCTCTATCTTGATTATTTGAGGTATTGGCAATGATCAATTTCTTTTCATTGGATTTTCAAGTCTAATAATGAGAGTTCACGATACAAGTCATATGCAATGACCAAGCGTAGTTAATGCTACAATATAGTTCTGGCTAATGATAGTTCAGGTAAAAGCAGTAGGCGATGCGCCTACTCAGTAACAACAGGTTGCACAGGCGGTTATGTTCATCTCTAGGCCAAGATAAATTACAAGGATCACCTAATGGGCAGTTTGAATAGTGCACATATGTCTCTGATTCTAGATGTTTGAAACTGCGAAACTGTGTACCTGCACATACTTTCACTTATAAATTGATACCAAAACGTACCGACAACGCTCTGACACAAGCTAACTACATGAAGGAACATTGCTAGACTTGAAGATAAATGTTTGCATGGTTGGAGGGTGCAAACGACCCCGGATTTACCCTGCAGAGATGATGAGATGTGAACAAGATCATGCTCATTTTGTTGCGCTAATCATAAACATCTATCGCCTAGTGATTCTCAGAGTGAGCGAACTCGTATTGATAAAAGAGCCCAATCAATTTTGATAGTCCAAGTCCCACACCTGACAAGCCAAGAGCACTCAGTGCCGACCCAACGAGATACAAGCTATGCATTGAAATAAGAGGAGTTAAACTGATATTTTTCATTTGATTTACAGAAAGAAATGATTGTGAATAATTTCACTTCAGCACTATCTTTACCACTTTCACTTAAGTGCAGTTTTTGTCCATCTTGATGCAGACCCCACAACTGAATTGAAGACAGGAATAAGAAGTATGGCAGGTAGTCATGGATATCAGCATCATGGTTGCTACCTTCTGCGGCCAAACCAAGAGAAGCAACACACGTTGGTTTGCACAATTTCTTTGACTTGATTGGATTTGAGAGTTTGGCATAACTTGGTTCTGAGAGGGCAGGAGGGGCAGGATACCTATTATTGATCTTGCAGTAATTTGATTGTTTGAAACACTGAATATAATACTTTGAGGTTTTGACAAGCTCATCTTTTTCGAGTCTTCTGTGCCGAAGGTAGGCTGTATATATAAACATTTTGAACATTGCCATAAAACAACAAAGTCACACTTGGTTCACGCTTAACTGCAACCCGAGTATTTTCAAGACTCATTTGATAAACTAATGCATTTGATTTGAAGCTTTATTTAACACGTTGTCAGGCAGCAACTACAGGAAACCNACTGAAAAAAGAGGCTTGAAGTTCAAAACCACTCCACGCCAACACTTCACGTACCAGTTGAAAGAAAGATCTAAATCTTCTAACATTTCCAATCTTCCCAGCGCAGGCGGGAGTTGGCTCTCGAAGAAGTTTCCGCTCAATTGCAAACGCCTCAATGATATCAAATCAGCTAATTGCACGGGCAGCTCTCCTGACAAGGCATTGTTTGCCAAGCTTAAAGTCTCCAAGTTTGTCAACTGGCCAATCTCCGACGGGACTGTCGTGACGAATCCACGCTTGCCCGTGTCATCATTGCGGAAGTTTGACTGGAGAGACAGATCTTTCAAAGACTTGAGTTCGCCGATTTCAGAAACAATGGACCCACCAAGGTTATTACCGCCCAGCCACAATACTTCAATCGAGCTTAGGTGTTTGATACTGCTGGGCAACTCTCCTGTAATATCATTGTCATTCAAATAGAGAGATTCCATATGAGGCCAGGATGAGAAGAGCTCCTCAGGGATGGTGGACTTCAGTCCCACACCCTCGAGATTCAGATACGTCAGGTAGGTCAAGTTGCCCAAAAATGACGGCAACGGCATAACCAGATCATTCTTCTCTTCTTCCGGAGCGCCATAATCATTTCCCAAAGATAACACATACAAGTCATCTTCCCAAATTGTAATCTCTGGTATGATTTCTCCTCGGAGTCCATTCTGATCCAACTCGAGCTTGCTAAGCACACCCTCCAAGCACGACACGCCATACCAATCACATTCGTTCCCGGCTCCCATCCAACCGTCCCTGACGATCCATTCGTCTCCGTTCGTACCGTAATAAAAGAGCGCCAATACCCACCGTTGTACCAATCTACGATCAGGAAGTCCGGTAGCGTCGCCGTCGTAAATCCATCGAAATGCACGGAACTGTGGTGAGTTTTTGTCCCTCCAAGCCAACTCGCTTGAGGGAGACGCCGTCAATATAACGGCCTCAATTCGCAAGTACTCTTCGTATCCAAAGGCGAAGTGCTTGTCCTGGGGCAAAATCGCAGAGGGCGATGGGGTGACGGGTTTCCTGTTGCGGACCAGGGTTGGAGATTGGGTGGGCTCCCCAGGCGTGACGGTGGGTGCGCCTGATGGGCTTTTACTCGGAGCTGGCGTTGTTGCAATTGTTGGATTTTGAGTTGCTTCAGTCGTAGTCTTGATGAACTGGGCATTTCCTGTGTTGTCAAGTTCAGAAGTATTCATATGATGCGACAACAGCAAATGATGAGATAATAAGATTACATAATTAACATAGGAATGATACAGCACAAAAATACAAACTATTCATCATAAACTCAAATAAACTCTCTCACCATCACAAGTGCTCGCACAGTTACCATCCAAACTGAATTCACAAGCTCCCGTCCCTCCACCAACACCCTTTGCAACCAGCCCCACATTATCACCCGCGCCCAACTCAACCGCTGTGATTTCCCATCGAGTTTCCTGAAGGAAGGTCCCGCCCAGGACCTTGGCGCTGTAGCACGCATTTTGCTTTAGACATATAGCCACGGACTCGTGAGATGATGGAATGAGTACTTTAATGTAATCGCCGGGCGAAACGGCACTACTTCTGTTGCTGGTACTGGTACTGGTGGTACTGGTGGTGGTGGTTTCCGGAATGTTCACGATTGGCATGCTAGCTCCAGTGGTGTCATGGGTTCTTGCGAACGAGCTTGCCATGCTGGACTTGGAATGATCCACCCCATGAGGACCGAGCATCTTGGCCTTTCCATCCCCGTCCCAAACTATTTTGCCACTGCCATCACTCGCCGTTCTATAACCCAGATATCGCCTTCTGGCCTGAGATTCTTTGTCATGCGACTCCGCCGTACTCGAGTCCATCTCGTACTTGAGCACTCCTTTCTCGGCATCCAGACTGCCCACGAATACGGCACGTGCCGAGCTGGATGCTTCTCTAATGACGAGCTTGGTCGAGCCCCATCCATCGTTGGCTGTATCGTATAGCCATAGCCGATGCAAACTTTGATCTGGCGGACAGCCTCCGTTGGCAGCCTCGTAATGTCTGGAAGGCGAGAGTGTCGGTTGAGGGCTGGTTGGAAATGGCGTTTCGGGCGATTTGGTCACGGGAGATTTTGTAGGAGAGTTGGTAATGGGAGAGTTGGTGATGGGTGACACGGTAACAGGCGCTTGAGTTACGGGAGATCCGGTCACTGGGGCTTCAGGGTCTGGAGGAAATGGACCCACCAATTGAACATTTGGCGGTATTGTGGGCAGTGGTCTGACGACTCTCTTGATGGGGGAAGTTGATGGCGTTGCGGTGACTGGAGATGAGGTTGAAATCACGGGAGATTCTGTTGTAGGAGATTCTGTTGTAGGAGATGCTGTTGCAATTATAGGAGATGCCGTTGCAACGACGGGAGAAGCTGTTGCCCTTACTGGTGATGCAGATGCTATTATGGTTGCTAGATATGTTGGCGATTGTGTTGGTGTCAAATCCTGCTTCTCTTCTTCCTCTTCCACCACAGAGGGAGCGGGAGTAGACAATGCCGTCTTCTGTTGCAACACTTCCTCCAACGTCTCGGCATGATGAACTGCATCCCTATTGCTATTATCTGGCGAAGATAGGACAACATTGTCATCAGCCAATGCGAAGGCCCCGTACAAAAAACTAGTGTCTTCCATGAGCAGCGTCGACGACGGACCGAAGAGCGGATCTTCCGCGCGGATGCTATCGAGAGCGGGAACTTCGAGGCTCCACCATGATCTAGCTTCCACCGTGCATAGCGGAGCAGCGGCCAGCAGAACTGATGCGAGGGCCGTCATTGAGGGACAATTATTTCGTACACGAGCCATGTTGCGAGATGTTATTGCTTGGTATCACTGATCTCTCTTTGATTCTGCTTTCAATAATTGAATAAGTCTAGCAGAGTCTGGTTCGGGTGATCCATTGGTTTTTGCGCTGCGCAGTTCTGCGACTTCTTCACAAACATGATAGCACTAACTGTGCGGCGTTTGACAGCACTGGCAAAAGAGTTGTTGTCGATGGTTTGTCCTCACGAAACTGGGCATCATCGCATGACATGTTCACCATAATGTGTTCACATCATCGAGCGCTCTGCTTGCTTTGAGCACACGGTTAGCTTTGAGCTTGCTTTGACCACGCGGTGCTCATCGGGAGTTGGGTCGGCGGCAAGTCGAAATCAACGCCTATCGCTTGCTGATCGCCAAGAGCGCGCCATTTTTATCGTGATTTAAAATCAAACTCGGGACTGATGCTCATGACTCCTCTCCCGGGATTGAAGTTCGGGCTCGTTCCGAAATTTCGGCAAGAGGCACCTTTCTTTTTCCTGCTTTGCTTCTCCAACGACGTCGTGATTTCTGGCGTTGATTGCTTTGTTAGTGTCGCGTTCGTGCCTTGTTGGTCGATTTTTGGTCGGGCTTCGCTTTTACTTGATTGGGCCTTGTTGTTTTCGATTGCAAAATCGGAAGGGTCTTTCCTTTCTGGGCTGACTTTGACACAGGACTGTGACGTTTTCTGTTCGAAAGGGTTCGTTCTTTTGGAGGTAAATTTGGGCAAATTGAAATCAAAATCCAAAATAACCTCGGAAGATCTCAATTGTGTCAATGAATGCGACGAGGACTTGATCTTGGCGATGTCTCAATCGTACCTTTACACCTTTACAACAATGGTCAAAACTTTCATGGAGGCAAATCCAAATCCAAATCCAAATCCAATAGAAGCAGAAGAACAACCTCAAATATCAGCTGAAGGAGGGGAAGCAGGCGAATCAATGGCAGGCGATCCGGAGAGCCCCGCGAAGGTCGAAATCGAATTAGGCGAAGCCGACTCCGGCACCGTCATCACGGCCAAGGACAATGGCGATAACGGCAGCAACGGCGGCGGCATCAGCGGAGGCCACCAAGACCCACCCAACCCCTCTTTAACCCCCCGAGGCCTAGCCGAACTAGTCGAATCCTCCATCCGCTCCCTCCAATCCGCCGGCTCCGCCATCGCCCACGCCTTCGCCAAAGTAGGCGCCGCCCCCGGAGCTCCCTTCGCGGTAAGTCCCAAGGACCTCGGCGATCTCAGCTCGGAACGCACGCACAAGGCCCTGGCGAGGGTGTTGGAGAAGGCCGCGAAGGATCTACCGCCGGCGGTGCCGGGGGAGGAGGAGAGTTTGAAAAGTGTCCGGCAGCAGATCGAGGCGTTGGTGAGGAGGATTGGGACGGAGGAAAACGATGAGGCTCATGAGGATGCTCACGATATGGAGTTGGCGGCCAATGCTTTGGCTACGGTGGTTCTTAGATCGAAGCCGGAGGAGGGAATTACGAATGAGCAATCGGATGCGGATTATCGAAGGGAGGCCTTCGGGACCAATGCTATCACCGATAGAAAGCTCGATTCTTTCCTGAAATTATGCTGGGATGCCGTTCAGGACTTTGTGCTGATCATGCTCATAATATTGGGCATCATCGGCCTTGTCGTGGAACTTACCATGATAGAAGATGGCGAGAAGTGCGGAACTTGCTGGCTCGAGGGGGCGGCCATTCTGGCGGCCGTCTTGATTGTGGTGTTGGTTACCGCGTCGATCGATTATCACAAACAATTCGCATTCGTGAGGTTGACGCGCAGTTTGCACGAGACGAATACCAAGGTGGTCACTCGCAACGGTCATCAAGTTAGCGTGATTGATGATGATATCGTGGTGGGGGATATCTTGAGCGTGAATGCTCATAATTTAGCCAGCATCCCGGCCGATTGCGTGGTGTTGGGTCCTCCCATTAGCGGGGGACTCAAGATGGACGAATCGTCGTTGACGGGAGAATCGGTCTTAATGGCCAAGTATCCCGGAGATATTATCCTTAGTGGAACCACGGCAGTGCAGGGATCGGCCAAGATGGTCGTCATTGCCGTGGGAGTCAATTCCGTGGCGGGCAAAATTAAGGCGCACGTCTACGATTCTTCCGAACACGAGGGCGAGGGCCTGGATGGAGATGAGGAATCTCCCCTCTTTACCAAGCTTGAGAAAATCGCAAAGCAAATCGGCATTGCTGGTTCCGGTGCCGCCCTCCTCTCGCTGGTGGTCAACTGCATCATGGGATTTGCCTTTGGCGATGAAGAGCCAAAGGATGTCCTTATCGAATACATTGTTGTGGCCATTACCGTACTGGCTGTAGCGGTGCCCGAGGGGTTGCCCTTGGCCGTGACTTTAGCCCTGGCATTCTCGTCGAACAAGATGATGAAGGAGCAAAATTTGGTCAAGCACTTGGATGCATGCGAGACTATGGGGTGCGCTACGACCATTTGTACGGATAAGACGGGGACGTTGACTGCTAACAAAATGACGGCGAGGGCAGTGTACCTCAACGAGACGGACTTTAGCTGTAATGATCCATCTGTAAGTCTGGGCGATTACGTCAAGGGGAGCGCGGATAGGCCAAGTCAGGTCACGTTAGAAATGATTGCCAACTTGATTGCCATTAACACCATGGATGAGACCAACGTGGAATTTGACGCTTCAGGAAATATCACTGGAATGTCTGGTAATCCCACCGAGGTGGCTCTGATCGTATTCGCAAGCACCCTTGGCGAAAACTATCAGAATATTCGTTCGAGCACGCGTGGGCGCAGCGACAAGGGCGAGCTGTCCGAGTTTCTGGTGGAGGGGAAGCAGATTGGCTTCTCCTCCGCCAGGAAAATGATGAGCTGGGCGGTTCCCAAGCTGGAGGGAGGATATCGTATATACTCCAAGGGCGCGTCGGAGGTGTTGCTGGCGCGATGTAACCAGCAGCTTGCGAAATCCAACTATGGGGCCAGTGTGGGTGAAGCACCACTGGAATTGAGTAGTGATTCGCGCGAGAAGATTTTGCAGGTGGGGGAAATGTACGCCCGACGCGGCATGAGAACGCTGGCGCTTGCTTATCGCGACCTTCCTTCGGGTGTTGACTTTGATGCCAAGAGCGACAGCGTACTCAATGCGGATGGTTCCGAAGCGCTTGAGGTTGAAACCGAACTCATATTTGTGGGGCTCGTGGGAATAGAGGACCCGCTTAGGCCAGAGGTGCCGGGCGCCATCAAGAAATGCTACGAGGCCGGAATTGACGTCAGGCTGGTCACGGGCGACAGTCCCAACACGGCCGTTAGCATTGCGTACCAGGCTGGGGTGTTGCAGGACTTTCACTTTAACGAGGGCACTGTGGAGAAGATTGCAGTCAATCTCAAACCCAACGTGCTCATGGAAGGAAAGGTATTTCGCCGAAAAGTATACCGCATCGAGGATGATGGCAACAAGGAGTTCGATCTGACTGCCTTTGACAAAATTTGGCCCCACCTGCGCGTGTTGGCGAGGAGTTCGCCTGATGATAAGCTCACGTTGGCACACGGGCTGAACCAATCTACACTTTACACAGACAAAGCCGCGTGTCGGAAGCTGAAGAGAGAGGACAACATTGATGTCTTTCCTGATCGACAGGTGGTTGCCATGACGGGCGATGGTACCAACGATGCTCCTGCGCTGAAGCGAGCGGATATTGGATTTGCGATGGGTATTGCTGTGAGTGATGATTTGCTTTTGCGTTATTTAATTGTTATCTCTTGAATGACAACTAACCTAGTGCGTATAAATCCAAAATTCTGGCAGGGAACTCAAATCGCTAAAGATGCAGCCGATATCATTTTGCTTGATGATAACTTTGCATCAATTGTCACTGCTGCCAAATGGGGCCGAAATGTGTACGCGTCGATTCAAAAATTCCTCCAGTTTCAGCTTACTGTCAACATTTCTGCAGTAGTTACAGCTTTGGTTGGATCCTTCGCATATGCAAAATCCCCGCTGGCAGCCATTCAACTGCTTTGGGTCAATCTCATTATGGATGCACTCGCGTCGCTCGCCCTTGCATCTGAACCGCCAACAGATGAGCTTCTGAAACGAAAACCAGTAAATAGATCAAAAAGCATCATCGCGATGAGAATGTGGGCAAACATGATTGGCCAATCATCTTACCAAATCATAATCATTATGTTCTTGCTATTTGCCGGTCCAGAAGTGTTTGGCTTCGAACCTGGTCATGAGGTGGAGAAAAACTACAATGAAAACTCCATTCATTACACATTCATTTTCAATACATTTGTGTGGATGCAATTGTTCAATGAGGTAAATAGCAGATCTTTACAGGGCGAATGCAATGTGTTTAAGGGTATGGAGAAGAATCCTCTATTTTGTGGCATCCTACTGACGACGGCAATTCTTCAGGTAATCATGGTTCAATTTGGGGGAAAGGCCATGCACGTGCACGAGGACGGCCTGAGCGCAGAGTACTGGGGATACAGCATGATCTTTGGTGTGATATCTCTGCCGATGCAACAAATTATCAATGTATTTTATTCATTTTTCCATCGGTTTTATGGCATCTGGCGGGAAAGAAGAAGGGTCAAATCTTCTGGCCGTCTCTCAACAAGGGAGGTGCACTGATTCATAATATTGGTTGATTCTTTGATGCGCAAATGCCTATTTCGTGTACAGTTTCAATGAATGATGTTGTAGTGATATAAGGGCAATGGAAAATAAATATGGTGTATGTTTCTTAATCGCACGACATTGGTATCACGAACTTGTCATTTTACAGCCTTTGCTTCTTTTCAGACTTCCATTTATTTCCAATGCTACGGGTGAACCAATTGATAAGAACATATTAACAAAACGACAACATCCTCAGCTCTGTTGCGGGTGAACAACTTGATGCTGCTTTCCCCTGAATGAGAAGCACACCAGGCAAACAGCGGATGGAAGATGAAACCATACGATACTGACAAATCAAATCGTGAAGATAAAGTAGGTAACATTTATGATTTTTTGGGCAAATTTGAGCTTGATTTTTAAAAGGTGGTTGGTATCAAGGTAAAGAAGAAAGGTTGCACACATCCAACGCACAACATCTTTGAAAATGCTGATAAATAGTTCTATAGTGAGTTAAATACGCAAAGATCGGAGATTGTTGAAGAAGTCGGTTGCACCCATGAAAGCAACCTTATGCTTGAGGAACTTGGGGATGTTCATTGATGCTATCTGTGAAATGTTCGTAAGCTCAGTTTTATCTGAGTTCAATACGGGACGGAGTACGCTAATTGAATAAAGCGGATTAGGCAATGCGTCTTTCAACTCATTCTTCACTGATTGTGTAACAATAATGTATGAGTCCCCACAATTGTCATTTCCAATAAGGCGGGAGTGAGTAATGCAGAGGGTTTGTAGTGTACCTCCAACAACTGGAATCTTCATATCATTCTTCACGATTTTGGCTTCACCGGTCTGAACACCAGCAAAGGTACACACATCTTCTTTTCCCACCGAGTATTTGTTAAACAGATTAACTCTGTCACAATCCAGAAGCAAATCCATCAAGTCCAAAGGTGGAATATCGACTATGCCTAGAGTTTTCAACATGTTCCCAGAGGTCCATTTGAGTTTGAGTACATTGCTCTCAAGTGTTTCATTGCATTCTTCTGTGTGATTATGGCTGTAGCATTGGAGAATTTCTTTCGTGGAATTGTCTGGTCTCCAGCACAGATCCTTGCTATCATTGGCGATTCTGAGTGACTTATCGGTCATCGTGTCAAGGACATGTTGCAACACCCTCTCATCACCATCATTGATGGCAAAGAACTTGCCATCAAGTAGCAGTGGTGTCAAGCTGTCATCAACTTCCATAATCAAATCTGAGATGTCCAAATAATATGTCAATGACCGTTGCAAAATGATGTTCTCAGGGACTGCCTGAGCTAGAAACTTGCAATGGCTTTCTTCTAATAGGGAAGATCCACTTACGCTATCAGTCGAGATAGTGTCAGTTGAACTGTTTGCGTCAAAGTACTCACTTTCATCACAAGCATCGTAGAATTTGCTCAAAGTTCTGGTATCGTCATCATTAGCTTCAATCAATTTATGTTCCATCGAAGAATATCTTTGTACATTCTCCCTTTTGTAGTTTTTATACTTCACCAGCATTGGTGATATTGCCCCAAGCATTATGTCAGTGATATCAAGTGCAATCTTCAATATAAATGGAGTCGTTTCTTCATCACATTTCCCATGGTTATGGTTATGTTCATCACATTCGCTACCCACGGCATGCTTTACATCGTCATCATTTGTAAAATTTCCCATCAATAAGTGGCCTGCATTCGTTGATGCTTCTGAGATAACATTGAACGTTGTGGAAGTGGCTGCCGAAGCTATGGATACTGCAAAGTGACTCGTTTGTGCCACTGTTGCTTGAGCAATGCCCAGAACGCCTTCATTTTCTAAGGCAGCTGCAAAGCTGAATATTTTGTTCACTGTACAAAGAGAAACGGAAATGGGAATTAAATATTCCAGTTCAAGCGTTATGCAAGAATTTCCAGGAAGATGCCAGCCAAAGACTCACTCCAATCATTCCCAAAACTCTCATCAGCCTCGGCTACTCCTATTCGATCATTATCGTTCATTCCGATATTCGCTGCGCACTGGCGATCTCTCCAGTCAATAATTGATTCAGTCTTCGCTCAGGAAAAGATGGAATAAAATGGAGAAAGATCAATAGCAGCAAAGAATGAGATGAGAGATGACGTCGGTCTTCTCCCCCGTCGGCCATTGTTTGCTTGGCGTTGATTGCGTTGCTTTTCTATTGCTTGCGAGAGTTGACCAGATTCCGAGTTGGGAGTTACAAGATATCCCAGCATTAGTTTGACGCGTTTCTCGTTTCGCAAAGAGAACAAGACGTGCGACTCGCCTCAGTCGCATCAATATGCAATACTAGATCCTACGTTGAGATATTTTCAATCGAAGAATGGGATTTTGTCGGGGATATGGTCGATGTGGTCGGTCGACGACGTCTACAAAGTATCGTATCGTAGCACAAACACGACGTGGCGCAAGCAATTTGCAATTCGCAATAGCATAGCTCCAAAAGACGTACATCCCTATTTTACTTATCGTATTGCTTGTAGACTTATTGCTGTCAGGAATGGAAACACTAGTGCTAAGGTAAATGATATTTATTTTATTACTCTCAAGAAAGTGAAAAATAGATTATATGTCTAACTATTGGATTTAAGATAATAACTACAACTAGGTCCAAAGATATCTACTTCATTAGTCCTATCAGCGGCTCAGCAACCAGCAACACACACATCATAAAACAAATCGAAACATATCAATAAGAGAATCGATCGTAGGAATGATGCCAGCTTCGCCCTATGTCTCTCATCATTCTGGCTTCGGCTTGGGACAACTTCTTCTGGTGCTGTTTGTCGGAGGCAGCAGTTGCCTCTTTCGACATGCTGCATCTGCAACAGATGTGGACAAGGATTCCTTTGTGATTGGAGGCTATCTTCCCGACTACCGCACCTACATCAACACCAACGCGACTGCTACGCATCTTACTGATCTGATGCTGTTTTCGTTGACTCCAGAAAGTGTTATGAAGCAACATACGCGAGGCGGCTGCTGTCTCTCGTCGGATCATTATGATAAAGTTCGACAGGCTAGGTTATTCAAAAATGAGCTACAGCAATCTAAGCAAATTCGGCTGTTATTAACTGTGGGTGGAGGAGGAAGAAGCGATGGATTCGGAGAAATTGTAACCGGAAGTTCGGAGACCCAGCATCAGTTTATCAAGAAATTAGTACAGCTGTGGTAAGATGTAACATATTCAACACCAAAGTTGCCAGATTCGGCAGTTCAATTCTCACGTGATCACAAAATATGCATATGTCATTCGCAATTTCTTTGTTCTCTCTTTGTGTATGCACAAAAACAACTAATCAAATCAAACGACAATGAAAGTAAGGACAACGAATTGGACGGAATTGATTTGGATTTTGAGGGAATCCAATCCATGGAAGAATGGAATGGCTATCAGAAATTCCTCACAGAGGCATCAGCCTACCTCAATCAGCGCAATCTGCATTTGACAGTGGCTTTGCATCCTGGGCAGTATCTTTCAAAGACAGCTTGTGCAAGCGTGGACCGTGTTCACGTAATGACTTATGATATGGCACACCATTTTCCAGGCGATGAACGACCCAATCACCATGCATCTCTTGACTCTGTGCACAAAGCACTCACAAAGTTTATACAAAATGGATGCCTTCCTTCCAAACTGGTCATGGGAATACCGGCTTATGGTCGTCATGGAGAAAACATGGGGCTCGTCAAAACGTACTCGGAGGTGGTTGATGAAGTAATGAAAGAAAGCAAAAATAACAATTATCGAGGCAACGAAGAAATAGTGAGGGAATCAATGCAATCCATGCAAACTTGGGAAGGCTATCAATTCGATTCTCCAGATGATGTACGTGCAAAGGTCGAATATGCAATGCAAAATGGTTTGGGAGGTGTTTTCTTTTGGGAGTTGGGACAGGATAAGCAGTTGCTCGGTGTGGTAGAAGGTGGCATATTATTAGATGCAGCTGCGTCTTATGCTGCTGATCTTGGCATCGGCGGTACCAAAGAGGAGCTGTCTTCTATGACAGAAGAACTGTGAAAGGATGTGGGGCCACACAAAAATATTGCGGCTAAATTGCTGAGAAGTAAATGCAATTGAGAAGGAGTCTGTAGACTTATTTTAGGGTAGAGCAGCAAAGTGGCAGTTTGGAGTGTGGATCTCATACAAGCCATGAGTCTCGCAGGAATCTTGCTCTCATTCATCTTGATACATTGCAACAACATATCATCAATTCCTCTGTTTGACTCTAAGCAAGTCCAATGTGTACACACAACATGTCTATCAGGTAAGCCTTGCTTTCAGGTGTACAACATCAAAAAGCAATATGTGGTACACTACTATAAGTACCTAGTATTCAACTATGTTGTCAATCATTGTTAGTAGGTGCTCTTGGACGATGTAGTTGAATAGAATGCTCTTTCTCTAAATTGATTAAATTCTATTTGTGAATCCCCTTTCATAACACTAAACCATGTTTGTACCAAACATGATCGGCAGCCACAGTCATCTAATAAACTTCTTATTCATGATCTCAAGCGACCGCAATACCATCCCATAATCTTCCTATTCGACATTCTAGGCCGCCGCAATCATCCTCTGATTCCTATTAGCACTGGCCATCTGCTCAATCGTCTGCCACCTATCAGCAATGGCCTGAATCTTCTTCTTCGCCTCCTCTTCCTCCTTGAAGTATGCGGTGGTGCACTGATCATACAAGACAAGATCATACTCCATGTACATTTTGAGAACGTTTTGTGCCAATCCCTCAACAGTCGCATTCCAGTGTCCCGAACTGTTCTTGTACAGGGGACCATAGATGATGGGAAGGACAGTTTGAGCATTGAGGCGGGAGAGGCAGCCGGAGTTGACAAGATGTTCATTGTTCCAGAGGAAGAGGGCACGTTCAACAACCTGGAAGTGATCAGAGTCGAGGCACCTAGCAAGGTTGGTGAAGAGAGTCTTGCTGATTTGATTGAGCTGATCAGCGCCAAGCAACTCCAAGATTTCTTCCAATTCATTGAGAAAGAGGACCTGTTTGCCCGAGCAACTCCAGGGCCAGCACTTGAAGAAACCATTCAGGATGGGAGTGGCCGTGTCGGCATCCTTCTCCACATACTGGATGATGCAGTACGAAAGCTGCTGATGGTACAAGCCCACACACTTGGGTTTGTGAAGAGGAATCAAGGCCCTGACCAAGAATTGCAAATGCTCCTTCTTCAGGGGGATGGCAAACCCGTTAATGATGGATCCCAAGATCTCAAGCAATTCACCAATGCCATTGTGGCGCTCGGTCTCATAAACAAAGCGGTAGAAGACGTTGGAGATGGCACGGCGGATGAACGACCTGTGCGACATGAACTTGCCATAAATACGATGCAGGATCGTCTTCAGATAATCCCTCTCACGAGGATCCTCCGAATCAAACAACTCCACGAGCTGGAGGCAAAACCTCTGGTCCACATACTTCTTGGCCGCCTTGGCATTCACCTCCGAACTCACAATGAAGCGCAAGAAGAACTCGTACGCCACCTGGAGGTGGGGCCAGGCGGGCTCCAACACGGGCTCGTCTTCCTCGGGATCAAAGTCGTCGGTGGCGGGAGGGAGGGCACGACAGACATTGGCGGAGACCATGGCCATGAGGTCTGACATGACCGATTCGGTGAAGATCTTTTGTCCGGCAGGGGTGTTAACGTAGTCCACGAGCTCGAGGAGGGTCTGACGCTTCATGTCCTGTGGGTAGGTGACATTTCATTTGATGCATAAGTTGCAAATATTATTGAGTAATGAGTAATGAGCTAATCGTCTTATCACATGGATCAATATCAAATGATGCATTGTATAATCTGGAACAAAAACATACCTTGCCGCGCTTGTCTGAGGTAGGATCATCAAACGAGAAAATAACCCCGCAAAGCTGCAACTTCAACTTGAAAAGCTCCTCCCTCTTATTCGGAGGCGCATCCCTCAACGCGGGCAGCTCCCTCAAAGCGCTGGGAGGACTGCCCACCTGAGGAAGGCCCTGGTATCCCACCACGGTAGCCGGTGCAGCAGGTGCCACACCGACGGGCGCAGTGGTCGCGGCGCGAGGCGGGGCGTGGGTCGGGGGAGCGTTGTCCACGTTGTGCGCAATCTGCTCCTGGGCCGATTTGGAGATGCTTAGGGATTGACGATTCTTGCGTTTGGCCGTGACATCGATGGCGGCGGCCTTGGGAGCATCAGCGGGTGCGGGGGTGGCGGGGGGAGCTGGGGCGGGTGCTTCGCTTGACTGTTATTTTCGTTGGGTGTTTTGGTGTTTGAAAATATCATGTTGTGTTGTGCATGGTGTGATGTGATGGGTTAGCAAAATAAGAGCATTTTGCAATTGTTTGACTTTGAATATCAAGATATGGGCCTTCCCTGCAACGAAAAATAGTCCAGGAATTCATCTGATGTGTGCTCAGGAATCAAACTCCATCAACAATATTTCAACTCAATTCAAACAAAAACAAGCTTCTATCCATCTACAGTCCCATTGGTGCTATCTGAATCCCCCGAAAAGTTCTTTTCGCATTTGGGCTGCCACTTCTTCTTATCATGAAGATGAGGATCCTCCAAATCCCCAGGAAACGCAATGCCATATCCAGGCAATTTGGGCTCTGCAGTCTTCATTAGCTGATTTGCTGTGACGAAGAAGCCGCCGTCCTCTCCAATCGTCATGGAGGTGGGCTTCATAGGGCTAATCCTAGCACTGGAATTGCGACCCAGACTTCTGGGAGGGGAGGGGATCCCCCGACGCCTTCGCCTGCGCATCGTCCTCTGTTCCGATGCCGATAACACGCTCTCCAAATCTTCATTCTCGAAGGGAGTTTCCCACGTGGCCGAAGCTAATGGCTGATGGCCATCCCAATTCGACTCAAAGTCGGACGTGCCGCCGTTGATGCCGCAGCAATCGTCCAAGTTTTCAATTATATATTGGAGGAGCATTCCCTTGTTGTAAGCGTCTGAGGCCGTGGTGCGCTTCTTGCGAGAGCTTCGGCCGCGGGGGGGCTTGGGGGGGTTCCAGGTACATGGCATGGAGGAGTTGGCCTCGTTGTCTTGACGAGCGCCGGGGCTCGAGCATGGACTGGATAGTTCGGGCATGCGAATTTCAAGTCCAGTGTCCACCTTCAATCCTTGACGAATGGAGGGCGTTTCATCGAAGCAGAGGCGGGTAGAGCAGCTGGAGGAATGATCATCAGCAGCATGAACGGATCCATTCGCACTCGGGTTTGTGAAGGATGACGCTGGATTCCCACAAATGCCGCCCAGTTCAACCTTGTCCGCCAGAGGCCACACCCACGTGCACGTATCCATTTTAATCAAAGCAACGGATAATCTAAAGCCCGTTCAATCCTCTTCGTTGTGTGAGGGCAGTGCCACAACTTCAACCCCCTACCTGATTATCGGCATAGCATTCGCCATTGTCAAAGCTGTAACAAGATTGCTTCCCAAACAACAGATTTCCGATTATTTCTTCCCAGCAAGCCTGCGTGCTTGCTTATTACTTGCTGGCTTGCTCGATCGCATGCAGTGTGCTTCGCGTTCAAAAAAAAGACGGTTCCGCAAAGATTCCCTGTACGAGAAAAATGACGTGTTGTCGGAATCAAATTCCAATGGAATCTTGGGTAGCGATGGAATCCTGCTTGACGAAAGTTGCATGGGTGTGATTTTGGAATGAATTCCGGGGGCGTGGGATTTTGTTCGCAGGGCGGTTTATCGTGTGTGCCGGACGGGATCGTTGGACGATGACGGCGACCATGGCCGTGGCGTCGCCGCTGTCAAGCGGCGGCGGCAATCCCCCTCTCCATGAATTGGAGGCATTGCTGCATTCATTCCCCAATTGCCATCCCAATGTTCATGTGTTGTTTCCAAAAGAGCGGCGGCAAACGCCGACGGCGACCGCATGCGGAAAAAATAAAAGACGACGCCGACGGCTGACGACGGCCAGCGACGACCGACTTCAAAAAAAGAAGAACGCACTCACCCCCTTATTCTTTCTTCCACCCTTTGCTTTGCGGACAACTCCTCTCATATTTAATTAATATCAATGAAGCAATTTATTATTCTCTTTGCTTTCCCGGATGGTGATGGAGGTGGCGTGGCTGGGGGAAGACGATGTTGTCGTGGGTTGATCGCGCGGTGATGGAGTCTGCCGGGGAAAATGTTATTGTATTTTGTCGGCGGAATTATGAACGATGATGCGCCCGCGGGCGCGCGCGTTGAATTTATTGAAACTATCCCCTAAATAAAAAAACACAGGAAAACCTCTCTTGCTGAGAATAAAATATAATGAAGAACAACTTGGATGCAGAACAATCTCTGTCGGCCTCCAAGCAAACTAAACAGCTCACAAGCCACATGTCTTGTAAACTAGACAACTCCCTAGCCACATGTCCTAATATGGGTGTCCATTTGATGCATGGTTCGGGTAGTAGTATCACAGCAGTCTTCAATCATTAATCATACCCCAACCTCCACCTCCAAAATGCATCTCTAATTTCTAACTTTATGTCTGATATGGTCAACCTAAGGTACCCGAGGAAAAACATGTCAATAACAAGAGCATGATCCCTGTTGCTTTCATTTCTCCAACTGACAAAAGATATTCCATATCTGGTGAAGAGCAGGTGTTTACTTGACTATCCTAGCAGAGTGGTTTCCATCCTATGTAACACAAAATGGACC
>JALLAS010000143.1:0-17557 GCA_036939415.1 Detonula confervacea | reverse complement strand
CACACCGCCTGCATCCACGCAAAAGGCTTCAAGGGCATCGATCATATGATTGGAGGTAAGTAAAGGCATGCCGTATATCCAGCAATACCTTGTTGCTACATCAACTAACAACAATGTATACCTGAACCCTCCTAATGCCAGGCAGTCACCAAACACTATATCCATATGTACTTTATCCAAGTTCCTACATCGCTTGCGAATAGGTTTGCCTTTTGGCAGGTGGGGAATGGTTGCAAAGGCGCCAATGGTGGCGGGGAGCTCTCCGGTATGAATGAGCTTTGCCTTTTCAGATGAAGCAGCGACATGTTGTTCATTGTGAAACCGGCGGCATCCGAAAAGCTTGTGCAGCTTGAGGGTGTCAAATGTTGTCCGCCTTTCACATGCTGTTGCAGTGATGGAAGGGCGGACAGCCGGTATGTTGGTGGGATTGGTGTGCAGTTTGGAGAGCATGGATGGAGTTAGTGGCATCTTGGTGGTGGCAATGCGTTCTGCCCCCGTTTGAGGCTCGACATTGGAGTCAATGTCTTCATCGTGGGTATCGGCACCGTTGTCGCTTTCATTATCAGAGTCTGAGCAGGGTTCAGTGGCTTCTGTTTCCACAGAAGTATCATCTTCATCCTGAGTGATGGTGGTCTTGTGGGGCTCCTCTTGTTTGTTGCTGGTGGATCTGTTTGCTCTTTGGTGGGTGTAGTCAAGTTGGGCGCAGTTAGTTTGTCCAATATAGACTTGTAACTAACTAAGTTATCAACTGAGTCATCAATTCTGAGTACAAAGTCAGAGAAGAGGATACATGAACCTACATCATTGAAGCTGAATGCGCCACATCCTGGCATGTTTTTGTGTTTGCTCAGCGAGTACAACGGGCTACGCAAACCGTGAACATGTAAGTAGTTGCATATGAGCAACACTTTGCCGTTGAGGCTGAACTTTGCAGTACCTTCTCCAAGGATGGGAAGTGGAGTCTCGTCGCCCAGGATGGCAAACCTGTTGGTACATGTTCTGTAGGAGATGAAGGTGTTGAAGTCTGGTAGCATGACATCGGTAGCTCTAGAGTCAGCAAGGGCTTTGTCTCGGTCGTCCGATGTAATCCTACAGACCTCTGATGTCAAATCAAAAGCTTAGGCTATAGCTTGTACAAGGGATGTCATAGATTTGGGGATGGTGGAGGCTTGCCTTGCTGATGCTTTGCGTTGGACACGGCAGTTTACTACCTTCCTCAATTTGTGTTGAAGTTTGGGAGGTTTACGTAGGCCTCCAAATGGCAATCTAAACTGATCGTTTGTTAGATAAACAATAGATGAGGAGTTATTTTTACTGATATGGGAAGCACCCGGGACAGTACCGCCAGTGCTGTCTACGTTGTTTCCATACTCCATCTCAAAGCCCGCATCATCATCAGAGTCAAAGGACATATCGTGACTGTCAAAATGGCTGAATCGATTGGATGGTGCTGGGGTTTGGGGCACTGGGGGCGGAGGAGGAACGAGCTCTGGTGGACGTTCAATGGATGTGACACAGTTGGCGGATGAAACCTTCTTCGCATCGGGCTTGGGTGGCTTGGATTTCTGGTTGCCCCGCTGGCCAGGAGGGCGCTCCGGCCATTTGCTCTTGTGTGCCTCATATTTTGTGAGGATAACCTTTGCGGCGGTGGCGTCCTCGTTCATGACTAGATCCTTTTGAGCGAGGACCAGGCAGCCAACCTCAAAATGAAACTTGTCTCTCGAATGGCAAGTGATGCAACTGGCCTTCTTGTCAATTAGGTCCTTGCCAGTCACCCAGAGGACTCATTTCCCCGTAGGATAAGATGCTGGCGGAGGCTTCACATAGTCCTTAGTCAGTGTTGGAGGGGATGGCTTCTTGGGTGCCTCAGTGGCACGCTGTGTCATGGTTGGTGGAGGAGCCACGGATGGGGCTAGGCCCAGCATCTTCTTCAATTTATCCTCACCCATCCTTAGACTCTCAAGGGTGGTGATGTTGGCAGAGACTACTGCAGAGTCTCCTGCTGCATAACGGCTAAGGATGCCGTCATATTTGTTATCTGACATCCTTTCCAAACAAAATATGTTCATTACCTCACCTAACGTGACCTTGTTGAGCCTTGCATCAAAGCCTCACACCCAAGCCATGCATTCCACTGTCTCTTTGTGGGAGAGGCTTGGGTGAAGCTTATAAGGTTTCGAATATCCGTCAGCCGGGGCTCCGGGCGTGATGGCTTGAGCCTGTCCAGAAGATGGAAGAGCATGAGGATGCCATTGTCAACATACTGCAGGTGATGGAGGAACTGGACCATGTCGGATGGTGGAATGGTGGCGCGGAGATTGGTGAAGATGTGGCGGCTCTGTACCTCCGTGGGATGGTTTGGGTTCAGTCTATAATGGGGGAGAAATATGGGTCCCATTTGTGGGATTCTACCCCCACCATGAAGTAGGGGATGGAGACATGTTGGCCATCCCGTTGCGGGAAGATGGTGAGAGAGCCTTTCGGTGACAATTGGGTGGCCAGGGATTGAAGTTTCTGTGTCATGATGCTGTTGGACTGGAGGAGCTGCTGCATGAGGAACTGCATGTTGGGGGCAGCTCCGAACAGATTTTGAAATCCTGATGGATTGGGTGGTGGAGGAGGTGGTCCGTAGCCACCAGTGTAATGGGAGTGGTTCAGGTGGAACGATGGCGCCGCCGCTGGAGCATTTTTCCCCCTTGTTGTTGGTTGTTGGATGGAGCTGGGGCTGGAGCTAGCCCCCCATTGGGCGTGGGTGTTATCATTAGTGCCGTGTTGTGGCATTGGAGCCGGCGCTGGCGCTGACGCCGGTTGCAGGGCCGGTGATGGTACATGCGCATTTGGATGGTTTGGTGCATTGGATGGCGATGGACTAGCGGCGTTTTGTTGTTGATTATGTTGTGCACGTTGTGTTGGTGTGGCGCCAGATCCAAAGGGTTGATTTGGTGGCGGTGCTCCGGGTGGCGGAGACGGAACATCACGGGGGGTTGATGATGGTTGAGCCCGTGTGATGGTTCCGGGGATTGCCATGCTGGGTTTTGTGGTGGTGGTCCTCCCCAATTAGGTCGGTCAAATGGATCTGGCCCTGGGTCAGGGGTGTTTGTTCGAGCGGTCGAGGCGGAGGGTGATGATGTTCCCGCCGTGTTTGATATTTGTTGGGTGGCGGCTCCTTCCGCCTGACGCTTTTATCGGTAATTGATTGGCTCTGCTTGGAGCGGATCGAGCGGGTAGTTGTTTTCGTATGTTGTTTGATGTTGATGTTGGAACGGCGTTGTTTCGATGATGTCGTAGCCTGGGCGTTGGAAGTGAGCCGTCGCACTTGGGATGGTGCGGATATCGGTGACCCAATAATGGAGGGTAGGAAGGAGATGGTTGGGCTGGGTGGTTGTGACATTGTGACATGTATTACTGCCGTGATGCACGCCGTCCCCGCTTGTCCCAAGAACGGGATATCGCTCCGGATGTGCGGGAAGTGGGACATTATGATGGTGGGCTAGGCCAATGGCCCGCCTGACGGGTGTAGTCCGTCTGCAGAGGAATGGGGACAACAATGCTATTGGTTGCTATCGAGCCAATAGCTCTTGTCCCCATGCGTAGTGGTGGTCATAACCTGCTGAAGCTAGTACGATGTAGTTGTATTAGCTAAGATTATTTTATTGTGAGAACAATGGAATGATCTCCATCGCGTGACTTGATCACGTGATCTCACGTGATTCCGTGAAATTTGACTCGACTCACATCAACACGCTGATGGATGATGGAAAAATGGCGGGAAGGGCGTCAGTAAGCGCCAAAAATATTTAGCGCGCCTTCCATTTTCTTTGCTCTCCAAACTCGCAACTCTCCCAACTCCCAACTCTAGAATCTATACATTTTTTCCTTTTGCATTCGGCATATCATGCGCATTGTCAATATTAATTGCACAACGTTATTGTCGTTCCTCTCCCATACCCCGGCCGGACATTCTTCAGCAGCAGCCGCATCTTCACCGCCTTTCTTCGCCTACCGCCACCGCAGAATAATAATATCTTCATCTCATCCGCAAGTCTCAACCACGTCCATCGCATTATTTTTATCCAACACGAGGGTACCAGCAACGACAATGACAGCCACGAAACGCCGCCAATCCCCACGCACAAAAGCATCCGCTTCCGCAGCCGAGCCGAGCAAGACCGCCAACAAGGTTACTGCATCCAAATCCAAGCATTATACCAGGCCCGGAGTCGAAGCCGCCGCTCGTCTCGCATCGCTCCAACCACCATCCGATCACGCGTCCAAATGGGAGCGCGCATTGTCCTATTATCCTGCCATGATCAAGGCCAAGGGCGGAGCCGAGCTGGTCAAATTAGACAAGCGGCGGGAGGACATGGCAAAGGGTTGGACGGCAACAGCCGCGTCGGAATCAGAGAACAATGAACGATTGGGCATGACCAAGGAGCAGCTGCTGGATGTGATGGTCGCATGGAAATTCCTCAAGGGCAAGCCGCGGAATGCGCTCAAACCGTTATTGAAATCCAATAGCGATGCTTCCGTTACTAAAGCCACGAAACAAGCGTTTGAAATTGCACGTGGCATTCCTACCAATGACAATAGCGACAAGCACATCAAACAAATGACAGTGGCAATGAATCACATTTGCGAGCTCAAGGGAGTGGGACCTGCCACGGCCTCCGCCATACTGTGTTTGTACCGTCCCGACATATTTGCCTTCATGGACGATGAAGTCATCGAATGCTTGTACGATAAAAAGAGGGGATATACGATGAAAATCTACATGGAGGTCAATGAGAGGTGTAGAGAAATTGCCACGGAGATTAACGAGGGTAGAGAGAAGGATGCCCAAGACGGATCATCATCAGGGTGGACACCGTGTAAGGTTGGCAAGGCATTGTGGACCATGGCGAAAATGGCTGCGACCAATGAGGAGGATGGTCTTTCTGCCATCTTTGAGAGCGAAGATGACTCAACCAACTCACGCAAGAGAACTAAGAAGCGCTGAATGGGTCAAACAGTGCCATAGATACCAACAATGGTAGAATCCTGGGCAAAATGAGAGCTGCAACTCACTCAATTCACGCAAGAGAACGAAAGCCAAGACAGTCAGTTTTGATCATGCCACAACACGCACAAAATTCTCAAATTGAAATTACATCATGTTATATTGCTCTGGCAAACAACGAAATGCACTTGATTCTCCTTCCCAATGAATGAAACCACAATGATTGTTGAATAAGATAACGACCTGGGTACTTTTTGAAAGCTTTTGGTCAACATTTCTCACCAGTTGAAAGAAGCTGGAAAAATAACGGTCATGGTCCTCTCTCCTGCCAAAAAACCAATACGAATAAAATGCCAACGTCACTAGCCCCCAATCAGGAGCTTTTATCGGAACGTATCATCAAAAAATTTCTTGACCTTGGTCAACTTCCGACTCCCCTTCACCGCCTCGTTGCTCGCATCCGTATAAGCCTGCTGCGCCTGTCCCGCTCCCGGCACCATATCCGCCGCCGAACCCAACAACGAGTCCCGAATCGGATCCACGACGTAATTGTTCGCGTAATCCTTGGCGTAGTGCGCGCCCACCTGTCCCAATCCGAAGACCATTGCCAGGATCGTCGAGCAGTCGACTCCGGGCGCGATGTCGATGGTCGATTCGGCGCCGCCGCCCAACACCGCCGTTTGCATCATCGCCTTGGCGGTCTTGGCGACCTGCGCGACGACTTCCCCTTTCGAATTCTCGATGGCAAACGTACGTTCCATCATATCGGCGACTATGGTGTAATCGTCCTCACCGTCCGGACCTCTGCCGACTTCGAACTGCGGTCTCAGCGATTTGGTACTCAACTTGCCCTTCTTGCCAATGTTGAAAATAATCGCATCGTCGCCCTTCCCGCGCATCTTCTTGACGTACTGCCTCCCGTGCCTCGATACGCTTTTGGGACGTATCCTAAACGAAGGCATGGAAGGATGGCGCGCGCTCACGTCGCACGCGCTTTCCCACTCCCCGCCCTGCACGGCGTGCTGGTTCCCCGTATTACCCAATTTTAACGGATCCAATTCTTCGTACGGATTCTTGCCGGGATGGTGGGATACCATTACCACCTTGCCCGTATTGACGTCTAATATCCTCACATCGTCTTTGGATAAGTGGCAGGATTTCATAATGTAGCGCTTGGTTTTGGTGAAGTATACGCTGGACATGACTATGCCAGTGCCTTTTGTTTGGGGGATTAGGTCGGGGGTGGGATCGCCAATGGCGAATTCGACGATGAAGTTTGGGTCGGCGGCGAGTTGTTGCATTTCTGCTGTCATGGGAGCATTTTCGAGTTTGGCGGCCATTGTTGCTTTGATTAGTTGAATGTTAGTTGGGTGTACTGAATTGTGAAAGTGGGTGGCGTTTATTCTTTGGTTTTGTATCTTCCCCGACGATATTATGGCTATTATTTGATAGTATCAATTGGACCGCAAGCAAATTGAGGCAATGAGATCGGAACTGGATGGTGTAGGTCCTCTGGTGTTACGAGTTATGATACCCGATAGACGTGGATTGCTTTGGCGTTGGCTAGTGGCTAGCTGGTTTAGATCCTGATTAGATCGTGTAGGTACTGATCAGGGCAGTTGGATTACTTATGAGGCCCGGCATCAATCCCATCAAGTCCTTTGATCTCCTTGAAGTTGTATGTTAGTTGCGTGTACTGAAATGTGAAATTGGGTCTTCCCCGAGGACGCTGTGGCAATTTGATATCAATTGGACTGCAAGCAAATTATGGCAATGAGATCGGAACTGGATGGTGTATTAGGTCTTCTGGTGTTCCCCGGTAGACGTGGGTTGCTTTGGCGGTGGATTAGATCGTGTACTGAATTACTGATCAGGGCAGTCCGATTATGAGGCCCGGCATCCGGCATCCATCCCATCACCCATCAATCACATCAAGCAGTCCTTCATCCTTGATCCCATCTTGATCCCATTTCGGGAGCCTTCATACATACATTGTGGTCTCTCTATCTTGCGGTCATCGCATCGGCACTCATCGGCATCCTAATCCTATCGCATCCAACACATCCNCCAAATGCAAGGTGCACTCGTTTGTTCGCGCGCTTCGCTCGCGCATGCGAACCCGTGCACACAAATCTACACAAATCTCGAGCAATGCACAAACGTGCAGCCAAATGCAAGGTGCACTCGTTTGTTCGCGCGCTTCGCTCGCGCATGCGAACCCGTGCACACAAATCTACACTAATCTCGAGCAATGCACAAACGTGCACTGTTTTGAGTCATTCGCAACGATCGATCAGTGCTCGTTATTTTTATAGTGTGAACCAACCCTTGAACCAACGAGTGCCAAATGAATACCATGATCAAATCACAAAAACATGTTTTAAGTGCATAATAAGGAATATTTTCGAGTTATGTTCCGCACCGTGCATGCAAACATTTTTTACTGCATGCATGCAAACTTACTCACGCTTGCATTATTATTTTGCACTAGAAAAGCTAGAAGTGAGTTCACTGATGAAAAAAAATAACGGTGCCAAAGTACGATATCCTTCGCTTAGGCTATCCTCAATCTTCCTCAATCCTAATAGATCCTAATCCTATCGCGCGCATCCAACATACACATCCAATCGCATCGCGCGTAGGTAGGTATGTACCATACGATACCATACACAAGAAGAAAGATCTCAAATAAAGATCTTGTGTTGCTTTGCGTGCGGGATCTTTTTTGGCGGGGCACGCTCATTCTGGACACAATACCGGATATCTATCGCTGGTCATTCGGACACAAAGACAATTCCATTCCATTGCCACGCGCGCGGCTTCATCGTTTTTGACTTCGCAGGCATGCAATGATAGCTTGCAACTAACATCATCTAGGAGTAGTCGAATAGCAACAGCAAAACGACAGCAACAGCAACGACGACCCACGCTGCGCACCACCGGCAACCAAACCGCCCTTCTCCAGACTCCAGAGCCCCCGCTATCGCCCTCGCTACCATTTCGAGCATTCCATTCTTGTCACTGAAATAAGTCTCACACGGCTCCATACCATCGGGTTGTTCTACAATAAGTTGTTCGCACGCGGCGTCCTAAATATATCAAATCATCATGTCGAACCTATCGCCGGAGTGGCAAGCGATGGGCAAGCTTGTTAGTCAATTTTATTCGAAAGCAGATGCAGGTGAGAATTATTTATTATTGCCGCTCTCTTCGCCTGTGGAGGGGTAGCTTTCGGCGAGATGTTGGCGCGATCGACAGCCGTTTGAAGCAAGCGTTGCTTGGCTGGGGTATGGATTTTCAAACTTGCTCATGCCAGCTCTTGTCGACTGCCATGACTGCAGCGTGTGAGACAATTCCTTGACAAAAACCGCCATTCGTTGCGTCAGTGCTCATGCCTTTCCACCCCTCTCCCCATGCATCGTACAATACGCAGAACCATTCCGAGAGCCCGTCGATTGGCAAGCCCTCGGCCTCTTCGATTATCCCCAGGTAATCAAAAAGCCCATGGATTTGGGCTTGGTCAAGAAGAAGGTCAATGAGGGAAAGTACAAATCCATACACGATGCCGCCGATGACGTTCGCTTGATTTGGAAGAATTGCATGACGTACAATGCGGATGGTAGCGATTTTTACAATTTGGCCCAGGTGAGTTACGAGGGGAATAATTCTCGATATTGACTGTATTATTCTCGTTTGATCCAAGTCCATTTTTATTGGGATATACGTACGCCGTGCATTGAACAACACACCAACTCTAACGAATCACAATATACAATGACACAACCAACGCAATGAACAGACAATGGCCAAAAAGTTCGAAGAAAAATTCGAAAAACTCTGCGCCCAAAACGACGTCACCGGCTACTCCGGCGAAGGCGGCATCATCGAAGAACCCACCATCGACGAAAAACGCGCCTTCGCCAAGGGCCTCTACAAAATATCCAAGGAGGAGCTCGGCAAGGTCATTACCGATTTGGAGAATAAGTGTCCGAAGGCGCTCATCAAAAACAGCGCGGAGGACGAGGTGGAGATTAATGTGGATAATATTACTCCCGTGGCGTTTCGGGAGGTGGTGGATTATGTGAATAGTTGCGGGGGTATGGGGGGGAGTGGGAGCGGCGGGGGTGGGGGGAGGAAGAAGAAGTCGAAGAGGGCTAAGAATTAGATAGTGTGGAAGGTTCTTGTATTTGGTTGAAGAGAGCACAGTGAGCACAGTGTCTTCGTGGAGTGTGGGAAATGGCAACAATTGGTAGATTAGTGTGGAGTGTTCGAAACGAGATGAGGTCAAAGATATCTTTTCTTTGTTGAATGTTTGAGATGACTAAAATTGGTGTTTGTTAGACCGCACATGTGTCCAGAATAGGGGAATATGAGTGGCGATCCAAACGATGGATCCGAAGTTGAGCCACCTAGAGGTAAATCATGCATCCCGGGTTATTATTTTTCATTTCTGTAAGGGCTAGATTGGGATAGAGATGTATCCATTAATTTCATTTTGAATCATAAAAATATCATCATAATATCCGATCCTATTGCAAATGAGACCCCTTAAGTATGTGCACTCATGAGCTGAAAATCATTGGTGATTCCATGACAGCTTTCCATCCCTTTTCATTCGCATGTTGTTTGTCTTGTTCCTATATATAATTATTTGAAACATTGAGGTCAATGCATCTAGCCTGCCTGAGTGTGATGTGCCACATCATAATAGTCGTGGAGTTGGTGTTTCACATAGATATAGTTATTACACCAACAGTTTCTTAGATAACTGTCTTGCTATACATCACTAAACACCACATTCCACTGCTTACTTACTTCCATCCTTACAAGATGATCAGCATGCATTTCACCCAGCTATTTATCGATAAGTGAATTGCCCCAGCCCCAATAAATTTTGATCCTTCTCAGACACGATGGGGTCTGCTCCAATTGTACCCTCCAACTCCTTCAGATAAGAAGAATTGCTTACTCGTTCGAGCTCCTTTTGAGCTGCACTCAGCTTCTCGTGAATGCCAAGTCGGGCAGCCTCAACATTGTATCCAGGACGCCCCATGAAGTCCTCCAATGCCTTGATATTACGCATGCACAAGGCTGTATCACGGTGTTGCTTTGTAAGAAGCCTCTCCTTGTACCAATCAGACTTGAGCAAGGCCTCCCTGGTGAACATAGCGCGGATTTCGGGGTCGTGGATCAACTTGTTTTCATAGTGACCGTAGGCCATGGCATGGAGAACAATCTTGAGTAGGGGGCATGCATATTCGATAGTGCCATCCTTGAAGTAGTTGAGTGCTGACTTCTTCTCAGCCTCAACAAGATTTCCAATTCCATCGGCATACACTTCCATTCCTTGAAGTTCAGGCTTCAGCATCTCCTCATTGATTGCAGCAGCAGGGTTGTCAAAGACACGGCCAAAGTAGTGAGAGACAAACTTATCAGTAATGCGATAACCAAGGCGACTGGCGAGCACAGTTTGACCATCAAGTTCAAAGTCCTCGAGCTTCTCGAGCTCCCCGTTCTTGATGAGATTTTCTGGGGTGCGCTCCTCTGGGGTCATGCGGCACCATACCTCAGGAATCAGGAGGGATATATCATGATCAACCTTGTAATTGGGTCCAATGTAACCAGCTGCGCTCGAAAATCCTCCGTAGCCTGTGAGAATCATTGATACCAAACAGTTGTTCAAGTCAGCTGTCGCATTGATGGCATTGAAGGGTCCCTTGGTAAGGGCCCCTTCACTACCTGCACCTGTGGTTGATGGCGATTTACCAGTCACGCTGCAGACATAGTCGATGAAGAGCTCGGGGAGCTCCTGATAGTGTATGGGATTAAATACGCACAACGGACGAATCTTCACTCCGTCAATCTCATCAGGAGGATTGTTTCTGCGTCCACCGATAACTCCGGCCACTGGGAAGATGCAAGGTGCGATTGCAGGAATCTTGCGGTACAATCGCGTACCAAGTTGTGCGAGGTATTTGTTTCTTGGCCTTGCTACATCAGGGCGTACCTGAAGGTAACGAGGATTCTTGGTCTGTTGACCTTGCCAGATACCTGTTGATTGCAGGATGATTGCTATTAGCAAGATTGATGCTATGCATTTGATGGTACAAAGAATGTTGACAAGATGTATTGGTAATACGCACGTGGCTTGGCAGAACACATATTGACGCCACCTTCCTTGATGCATCTCTTCATATGCTTCTTCATAGGGTCAGTGAAGATTTCAAAGAAGTCGACACGCTCTGTGAGGTCTTTCATCTCCTCTTCATATATTGGTTTGAAGTTAGATACAAACACATGCTCGCCACCCAAATCTGATAATGAATCATATCAGGATTCAGGATTAGATCATGATAAAAGATCAGCAATGCTGAATTTGATAATGTTGTCTGCTTACCATCCTCAGTTTGTTTGTCAAATCCAGGTAAAATCGCATCATCGGGGCGCTGAAACAAACGCCACTCACAATTCTGCGTAATCTTGAGACTTGGGAACATTGAATAGTCCTCTGGCAGATCCTTGATCTGATGACGAGGTACGACAATGCTGGCACTGATATCGTCTTCCATTTGAACCTTGGAGGCGCTGATGAAGTCCTGACGGAGCTTGTAAGTCCTCCATCCGCCATTGATGTGATCGTGGCCTACGCGGAGGTAGCTACCGGCTAGCTTGCGACCGTCCAACTTCAGCTCGTGGCCCTTGGCTCCGTTCACTATATCAACGCTGAAATGACTTTCCCAATTGTCATTCCAGTCAGGTTTGTAAAACCGTTTGATTGCAAATACGACCGAGCGGATATGGCTCGGGATGCTCTTGATGAACTCGCAATGCTCTGTAGTGTATTCACCCTTGGGAGTAAGGAGCTTAACGACTGAACCAAGAGATCTCTCTATGGATAAAATCTTACGTGAAGGGTTCCTTGATTGGAACTGAGAAGACTTGGACTTGAAGCAATTAGTGTAATCACGTTCAAGAACATTCTTCACTAGGGCCATGTCAGCTTCGAAGTCGCCGACATAAATGGCTCCATAGATGACGGCATCATTGAGACTTTTTGAGATCTCACTCTTGCCGCCACCACTCACGGTGGATGGCTTATGGCAATAAGTGCCTTCGCCTGCTGTGCCAATCAGTTTGTCTATGAAAAATACCAAAATCAAGAGAGGGAAGAGTCTATGTAAGAGCATGTAACAACCAGAAAGTCATTGCATGATATTACACCAAGTATCTGACTTACAAGCAACTGATGCAGGATGCTTTTCAAGTCGGATCTTATACCCGCTTGGATGCACATAATCGTGTCCTGGAAGGACACGAATGCTCTGTTTCTCGCCATCTTTAGTCCATGTGGCAGATTGCTCAGCCAGATCAACCTGCATATCCTCGGGCAGGATGTGAATGTTCTTGTACTTTTTATCGGTTGCATATCCCTCGGGGTGGACCTTAACCGTGTCTCCAAGCAATTTGAGGGCCTCGTCATATTTGTGCTCGGTGCCAACATAATCCTTCTCGGGATAGAAGTTCGTACCCAAGCTGTAGGACTTGAAGGCGACGGCGCCTCCAGCGTGTTCCTCCTCAGCGGATCCGAAGATGTTGGCGGCCAAGCCGATCTGGGTCTTGACTTCCTTCTTGCAGTAGCCAAAGTAGTTATCTGCAAGGATGGTTACCATGATGCCACGCTTGTCTCGGATTGTAATCTTGAAGGGTGTGCCATTATTGTACAATTCGTCCTCGTTTTCCCAACACATGCCTGTGAGCTTCTGTTCATCCGTTGCATCTTTGATGTTGGGGAGGCCTACATCCTTCTTCTTCAGCTTACGAATGTCTGCAATTTGCATGAAAGAAGTTTGTATCATTGAGCCTTGATTGGAATAAAACAAACACAATCCAATCGACTAATAAATCATCACATGATGTGCATCATTATACTTACGAGGAGCAAGAATGACGCAGCCAGTAGTGCCTGTCCAATGAAGTGTATCCAACCCAGCATCATTCTCGGGCAAGGTAGGATCACCAGCATTGCCGAAGATGCTCTCCACAAAGTCGAGGTTGGAGACACATCCTCCAGGCACGAAGAAGCGAATCTCAAGACGCTTCTCGGGACTAACTCCCGGTACCTCAGGACACACGAGCGGACGTAGCATCAATGACACCATAGACTCGACTGGATTGTTCCACTTCGAGGTGTATGGAAGAAGGTTCAGGTCGTCGGGAGGTTTCAACGCCGCCTCCAATAGCTTGGCGTAGGCGATGAGAGGAACCCGGATCTTGTCGGCAGGAATGGGTAGGCCGTAATCGGCAATGTGAAACACCCCCTTGGTGGTACGACGATCGTTGTATGGATTATGAAGCACGCCATTGCAAAGCTTGTAACTCGAATTCTCCGAGTTGTGGAATTCAGATACGCTCGGATCGTCTGGGAAAGAAAGCTTGCGTGCCATGCCATAGCGATCCATGTTGATCGAATCCGTGGGAAGGTTGACGGTAGTTCCCGTGGAGGCCAGTGCGTCGTCGAGGAAGTCCTGCACGCGACGATCGATGGGGTTAAGATGCCCGGTTAGGAGACGTGATTGCTCGGCGTACCGGCGGAAGAGGTCGGAGGCGAGCTGCATCACTTGCACCTCGGCTTCTTGATTACCATTTAGTGGTGGAGGTACTTCGTACCCGTTGGCTACGAGTTTGACGGCTGGAAGAAGTAATAAGAAGTATGCAGTAGAAATTGCATTGAGTTGAATGAAAGATATTATAAAATATGTCCTACCAAGCAATATTATTAATATATGTACCAACAAGGCGATGAAAATCATGCGGATCCATCTGATCAACTGCCTTTCCTTCATCGTTCAAACCACAGTGGCGAATGAGGTCTTCGCCGTGTAAGTTGGTGTTGGCCATGATGGTTGGTGGTATCGTACTGTACTCTTTGATGTTGTGTAGAGGTGCTGTTTTTGTTTTGTTTCTGTTGTTGTCTGTTTTGTAATTTTATGAGCAAATCAAAATTCAAACACCTCCCCACCATCCGATGGATGGAGTGTGTTTGTTCTTCTTCGTTGGATCTTTGGTTCATTGGGCAGTCATTCTGGTTGCTTCTACTGGATTGTCTCGAGATCTTGGGTGTTGCATGCGATGATGCTCACGGTGGGCTTCGGGCTTCGGGTTCTCATTTTCCTCTGTGCAATACTTCAAGTTTCGTGAAACATTGATATTTTATCCAAATTTACTGATAGAGATATGAGTATGGAGTAGATATGCCGTATGGTACGGAATTCCTATCATTACTTGCTTTATTATCTCTTTGAAAACCACGAAAAATACTGACAAAGCTTGTAGTGATGGTAATAGCCATACTGATTCCTAAGTAAGGTACGGGTTCTCATCTTACTTTCCTTTTGCAACATCCTTTTGGCTAGTTTAGTCATAATTTGGAGGAGAATCTTCAACTTGTGCGTGGGCGGGCGGGCTCATTGCGATATCATAAATTATCGTGCGTGGGCTAATTGATTGAATACTAGAGAGCAAAATGTCTCAGTGACGGACAGGCTGCGAGAATGCAATCCGGTCCGCTCATTTTTCTCGCTCATCCTCCCGCCATTTTACTCTCGCGGTGATTGGTTCACGTCATCGGGCGCAAGAATCGGCCATCGCCGGCCATCCAAGGGATTTTTCTAGGCAAAAGCAAGCAAGCCCAACGCCCAGCAACTCCCACCTCGCTCTGTCCGGCAATAACTTCACTGTTCAACAATCCAATCAATCACTACACTCTCAACAATAATCGACGGATCAATCACCGCCGAACACCACTAACCGCATCGTTGCCATACTACCTATATTTGCCCTGAAAGTTGCACAGATCACGGAGGCTGGTCCCCACAGAAAACTAGCGATTTCATCAACCCGACCACGTCCTCTTTAATTAATCAAGGCTAGTCTATCCAAAATGGTAGGTGTCCCCTGCGTTTAATTGTTACGCGTCTGCCTTTTTGCTGTACATCCACAGGCTGTCACGCAAAGGTTGTGGAAGGTTCATGGTGCAGGATTGGCTGGCAGTCATGGCATTTCATCGCATCGGGCCATTAAATCGGTGCATGACAAAAGACTCCTTTGATATGCGGTGTCGCATTTGGCCCTGGGATTGTTCATGCGTCGCGTAGCTGCCGGTTGGAAGACGTCTACGATGATGTGTTGGTGGATGGAGGCCTATGTCTGCCCTATTAATCATTGTTAGAGATTACAACATCCAAGCCGCCCATGTGGAACGTTTCATAGGACCCTTATTTTTATGGTGCACCATTGGAAGGGATGTACTCGTTTGATTACGGCACCCCTGTCTACTAGCCATCAGCTCGCAGTAGCCTTTGCTTAACCCCGGCAATTTTTCCCAAAGAAATCAACGCATTTGTTGGGGGAATGCTTGAGTCATGTTTGAAAGGGTTTTTGGGGGCTTAGCTAGCGTCAATTGCTTGAGATTTCACATCTGATGACAAGATCCAATCATTTGGAGTCCTAATTTTTGACATATCAATCAGCCTTACTCACTCAATTTGTTCATGTCATCCCCCCTGTGACCTACAGTCCAACTTTTTCGCCGCACTTGACGACTCTGATAACGAGGGCAAGAACCAAGCCCCCGCCATCACCAAGAAGAAGGCAGCTCCCAAGAAGCAAATTGTGGAGCCTTCCAAGGTTGAGAAACGTGTGTAAGTTTTAGATCATACACTTCAGACGTTTAATGTCTGTTGGTCAGAGAAAGAGTTCACATGATTTGTTAGATGGTTGACACATTTGTCATATTGCAGATCTGTTTACTAATTTGTTTACGCATCACGTTTCATCCCCATGCTACACATCAACGCATACACACCCATTAATAGCAACAAGGGAGACCGCAACACCAAAGGTGGACGCTCCCAGCGCCCTCCTGCCCGTGATGGCAAGCGCACCTACGACCGTCGTTCCGGCACTGGCCGCGGAAAGGAGACAAAGAAGGGAGGCGGAGGAGGACACAACTGGGGCTCTGACCAAAACGACGCCAAGAAGGCGGAGGGCCCCGTCACTGAGGGCAAGGAGGACGCCAACACCCCTGAGGAGGGAGCCGCAAAGAAGGAGGAGAAACCCGCGGAGCCTGAGCCCGAACCGGAGCCGGAGGACATCACCGTGTCTTACGAGGACTACCTTGCCTCAAAGGCAACACCTGACTCTGTTGCGTTCAAGGCGGTCTCCATCCGTGAGGTTGAGAACGAGTTTGCCGGCAAGGCGGCGGCTGAAGCCGTGAGTGAGGACTTTTTGGTCATGGGCGGAGGAAAGCAGCTCAAGAAGAAGGGAGCCGGAAAGAAGGAGAAGCAGACTCTTGTTTTGGACTTTAAGATCAAGAGTGCCGTTCCCGGTGAGGACAGACGTGATGGCGGAGGACGTGGGGACCGTGGTGATCGTGGTGGGGACCGAGGTGATCGTGGTGGAAAGCGCGAGGGTGGTGGAGACCGTGGCCGCAGGGAAGGAGGAGGACGTCGTGAAGGTGGCGGAAGACGCGAGGGCGGTGGAGAACGTAAAGGACGTGACCGAGGAAACCGTGGTGGCGGAGGAGGAGGAGGACGTGGTGCTGGCGGAGGAGGAGGCAGCAAGGGAGTGGATACCATGGATGCCAGTGCTTTCCCATCCCTTTAAACAGAGATGAGAGTGGCTGCAGTGGGGTTGGGGATAATGATGTCATGAAAGGAAGCGCATTGGGGATTGTGCGGTGTTCTCTTCATTTAGCTAGGGTTATATGGACAACAACTCTTTGGGTTGTCTTCTAGTATTGTTTGTCAAATTCGTAAGTGACTACTACATCTCTCGCAGTTGGGGTTGTGAGGAGAGTCAAACATAACAACGTTAGAGAATATTATCATCAAAAATGGTCTGAGAGATAAAGGTGGAATGAATGCTTTTATGGATGGCAAATGTAAACCTCCTCTCATATCAATTTGTTCAAATGCTCTATGTTGTGTCTCTCATGACTATGCGCCACCCAGAACTCATTTTCCTCCACCGAGCCAATTGCCTGATCAAGTCTATCATAACCTCATTCCAGCATATTCCAGCCTTTGGCACAAATATTCCCAACAACTTCTTATAATTTGTAATTATAATATCGTACTGCACATTCACAGAAAAGGTGAACGTTTCCTTTGGCACATCATATTTCCAACAGCTTGTGGTACAAATACACGGTACTTCAAACTCCACTGCTCTCATCAACTTGGCCTTGCCTACTTCCAGCAGGCAACTTGAAACCCAATCTTGCTGCCTGGTGCTTTGAACCATAAAACCACTCCACTTCGACACCGAACCTATTCCAATCCTCAAATATTTCCTTCACCTTCTCGTTCTCCTTCTTCATGTGTCGAAAATTGTAAGCCGATAGCAAAACAAGTGGAATGTAGGTCAATACCATAAACATCCAAACCTCTATATCTTGGGAAAGGAAGCGCATCGCTTGTGGAAGGACGACGGCGATTATTATGCAAAACCAAAAAATCTGCAGCATGCGCATACGCCCCAGTCCAATTTTTGTGTTAAATT
>JALLAS010000142.1:694-19769 GCA_036939415.1 Detonula confervacea | reverse complement strand
GTGGAGCAATCCCAAAATTCATTTATGTTCGTTTGTGCGCATTTGACACAAACGAACATAAATGAATTTTGGGATTGCTCCAATATATCTGTCATCTCTTCATCTTCATCTTCATCCGCATGTTTCATTGTTTTCCTTTCCCTTTGCTATCGAAGAACATCGCATCCTCTCGATAGTACCTACCACCATACCATACTACTCAATACAGGTGTATCATGCAACGACAGCACATTCATATCCAGCCAGACCAGAGTGACCAGGAACTGTTCCAACGCCTCAATCACAACCTACCGCAACCGTCGTCCCGCAGTGCCGTCCCGGTTACAGCATTTGACATGGAAATCATCCGTTCCTCGCTGCCGTCTGCTTCGGATCGGCCAAATGAATCCTTGGATGACTCCACGGCCATAGGCAACTACGCTAACATCATCGCCGCCTACGCAAACACGGGACTCCACCGCCACCAACGGAAGCGACTCCGTCCTAAATTATCATCGTGCCTGCCCAATATATCTACGGCCATGTTTCTACTTGTGTTGCTGGCGGCGGCTTCGAACGCCGATGCTGAAGGCGGACAGTCCCCGTTTCGTATTGTGAGTCAAATTCAGGCACTGATTATGTAAACTCTGAGAATGACCCATGTTTATATGAATTTCATTCGATTTGTTTGATACACTTTCTCACTGTTGATCAAATATCATTATTACACCCGTCAGGTAATTGATGCTGGCTCAACAGGATCGAGGCTACACATTTTTGAGCTAGGATTGGAATGTCAACGTCGCGGATCTTCCAAAGCTTGGACTCCTTTATCAGCATTCGCACCACCATCTCCGGACAGCGAGAGCAGCAGCAGCAGCAGTGATGTCAGCAATAATCACCCAAACGAACAACTCAATGCCACTCACGTGGCACACCACATGCTCCCTCTCTTCGATTACGCCTCCATAATCATTCCAACCGAATATCATTCCTCCACTCCGATCCGCATCGCTGCCACTGCCGGAATGCGTCTCGTATCCTCGGAGGCGCAAACGCTCGTGTACAACGCCCTGTACCGAGGATTGGTAGAGCAGATCCCCAACGAACGATTCACCTTTACCGATTTGAAAAGGGAGAATGTCATGACGTTGGACGGTGAACGGGAGGGTTATTTTGGGGCCGTGGCGGCCAATTACTTGAGGGGGGTCGTTGATGCGGAGTTAAAGGTGATTGTTCAGCCGGAAGATCATGATGATGAGGCAGAACACACAGACGTAGCAGGACTTGAAGGCATTGATGATCAGGGATTGTGCACGAATAAGTTTGGCATGTGTGAACAAGATGCAGAGAATGTTATTTTCGGTCCGTCCCATCATTACATTTCGAACATGCACGATGTAAAACGCCATGGACCGTTGGGTGCATTAGACATGGGTGGGAGTTCTACGCAAATTGTCTATCGGCGCACTGGCGGGGGGCAAAGTGGATACGGAAGCCTTGATGTCAATGGGTCCTTAGACACAGAAGAGGGCTACAACTCATCCCATCTCAACGACGAAGAATTCTTCTCCACTTCTTATTTGTCCTACGGTGCTGATCAATTTCGGGAGCGATTATGGGATCTGTGGGTGACAGAGGCTGAGCACAGCTCTCCAAAAAGCTACCACGGGGAACACAATCTGCCAGTAATCTTCAACCCTTGCAGTTTTGTGGGGTACCAAATGAGCTACAAACACTACACCCTTCTTGGTACAGGCAATGCTCTACTTTGTGCAGAACAGATCAACCGTCTTATTCCACACCATGACAATGTGATCGATCTCGAAGAACTCGAACATGACAACCTTGAAAGCTCAATAACAGAACAAGATTTACATCAAAAACGAAAGATGGTGGGAGGGGTAGAGCATCCTCCCCTACGAGGCAAATTCTATGGAATGTCCCTATACTTCTTCACGTTAGATTGCCTCCGAGAACTCAGCGACCCTGCTCATCCAATCCATGTATCGTGGCCCACGCCAAGCATCGAAGAATTGACGCATGCGCTCGATGCATTCTGTGCTCGCAAATGGCAGGATGATTTGGAAGAAGTTCAGCATGAAGCGCACGAACACACACGGGCGGAAGTATTGCCTCATAGATGCGTCGAGGCTGTGTACATGGTGACGTTGTTGCGAGACGGATTTGGATTCCATCCGTCATCGAGAGATATTACGTTCACTCACCGGGTAGAAGGAAATGAAGTTGAATGGAGCTTGGGGATGGCTCTTTCCGAGTTTGCTGCGGAGAAAGGACAACAGATGAAAAGCAATCGTGATGACGATGATATAATATTAAGACACTAGTAGACGCCTTTCAATAACTATATATCATGGTTAGCTGATTCCAGTTTTGTCGTCATCGAGTGCGCCGATGAAAAAATAATGCTTTTACTTCAGTCTTACTCTGGAATGCTATCGTAAAAGTCCATGTATCCGAACATCGAATCCTCATCATCCTGTTCGTTATTTCCAACAGGCTGTGGCTTGAACTCGGAAATATTCTGCAGTATGTCGTTGCTCTTCTTCGCCTCTTCTTCCCACTTCATGTGATTGTACGTGGGCCTGGAATGTTGAATTCGTTTGAGGATCTTTTGGTTTTCCTTGGTTATCCGTTGCAGCTCTCGTTTTCTGCGCTCTTTGCTCAAGGAGTGAGAATATTTGACACTTTCGTTTGTGCAATCAATACCGCCTTTGAACTAGAGTGGAATGAAATGTGAATAGAATGGCGGTGTTAGATCATGGGTCTTATCAAGAAGATGCTTCTGTTGAATTCCAAAATACTCACTCTCATTATGTGGGACATCTTCTCGAGAAGAAGCCTATTCTCCGTCTCAATCTGACCAAATCTTTCTTCCATGAGTGCATTCTTCTTGGCTTTTGTTTTCAGGTGAGATGCTTGACGTGGACACTTGTTGTCAATGCTACACTTCATGTCACGAAGCTACTCCGCGCAATGCAACGGAAATGAAGTGATTTCACACAATCAAAAGTGAGCAGTGAGCTAAGAAAAGACGAAAATGGACTTAATACCGACCATCAAGAGTGGAAGACTCACCTTTTGCTGGTGACGCTCTTGGCTTCTCTGAATGTGACGTGCCATGCAAGCCTTGTTTTGCACGGGCATAGCTTTCCTTCCACGATCCATTGTTCTTTTTTGCAAGTATGTTCACGTCCGACCTGGTGTTGATTTATGTTCACGTTCGCTAGCAATTGGAACACCTATGGAAGCAACCGTTGCGTCACTACATAATATTCGAATATTTAGTATTAGTGTTTTTGTAGAAACGACGTGCAAATAAATGGAAAAAGAGTGGCATAATTCACGTATTACCATCGCAAACAAAAATGAAACAATGATGCAACGGCTTCGTCTATTCACCAACGATCCAATCAAGAGTTTCATTAGTTGAATGCTTGATCGAAGCAACTCAAAGACATCTCAGGTCAAATCGAAGCCGGAGACTGCAGTAAAAGAAGCGACGATCATTATTTCTCAACATGTACAGCACAAAGACAATTCATAAGAACATCAACCCCAATTACCCTACAGGGTATACCACCATTGGCGATCCTTACAACGGCAAACACGATAACCTGCCTTCTCGGTGGAGAGAAAAGCAATTCGTCAATCAGAAATTCCCGAAGGTAAGATCAGCAACTCAAGATTTTGTGACGAATGATCACGAACTCGCGACCTTAACATCGCCCTCTCACATCCTTTTCGACCACATTTTCCATCACAAATAGAACGCCGATAATGGACTTTTTGTGAAGCTCAAGTATAACTCCGAACCGTACAAAGAAGTCTCTGAACAGGTACCTTAATGTATTCTTGAAATCCTTCGATTCTCGATCTCGTTCTCTCACTCGAGATCTGTTTCTTTTTTCTCATTGTCAGTACTCGAAGACACAGCCATTGGCAAACCGAAAACTGGGGTTCGGGGCTCGCGATGTGAGTAAGACAGGGGAATTCACATGCTCGAAAGCCACCGAAAGGTACAGAAGCGTTGTGAAACAAGAGTATAAGTTACTCAAAAATCACCGCGATCTAGGCAGAGAAAAGGAGATCCTCAAAAGATTACCGAAAGGTGCCCCTTTGCCACCGAAAGACAGGGATGGCAATTGCCTCGATATGCCAATGTTCATGTACGATATTGGTAGATCGACAGACAATTGGAACAGAGCCAATGAATCCAATGCGTATGACCCAAAGTCAACTAGGGATTGCTTCTACAATCTTCCAAAGCATGCCAAAGGTGAAATTCGAAGACTTGGCAGCCACAGGCCGTCAAGCGCAGCTATTGGCCAGTACGCCTGGAAGCATAAGTACGGAAGGCCTGAACATGGTTCAAACAACGTTGGAGAGAAGTTTTATGATCGTGGGCACCTCGAGGTCTAGAATTCATCGTATGCTTGATCTAGATTCTACTTTATCATCAGGTTTCATCTTTGGCAACTTGAACCCTGTGGTTCTCCAGAGTCTCCAACTATGGCTACCCTGGGTCCAACTCCTAGAGGCGAGCTACATTTCCCATGAGATTAAGAGGGTTCTCTAAATAGAGTAAACAAAGAATGACAGATACCTAGAATTGCAACACTTTCGACAAAGTCTAGAGCGGACATTCATCACTTTTTCACATCTGAGCTCCACTTTTCTTTTCTCTTCAACAGTGCTCACGCCAATAGCTCGATCGTTGTTCATTTACTTCTCAGCAAATCAGTGCGACCGTAGTGAACTTGATAGTCCGTTAGTGCCATGCTACTCAATGCTTACCTGATTCTCTGTCACGTCGTTCTCCTCCAAGTCAAACGACCAAGCAGCATTCTCTAATTCAAATAAGTCTTCTCTCCTTATTAGTCTAGCATTCAGCACTTATCACTGCGTCCCCATGCTGACTTTATCCTCGGTTAGATCCTTCTGTACTTGTGACATTGAGAGTGCACATGTTGTGGAACCCGTGGGCGCTATTTCTAAGCTATTGATTGAGGTTTTCTTTTCGTCACTCTCTATATCGCCAACCTCTCCTTCTTCAATGATTTCATTCCGGTTCTTCTCTGCTTGGTCACACACTTCACTGTCAAGTGATCGTCTATTTAAGCCATCATTTTCATCACTTTCCATTCTCAAGTCTGCCTCATTCTCTAAATTATCGCATATCTCCATGTCTGCATCAATTTCATCATCTAGGAGCTCTTTACCTTCTTTTGCTGGAGAAGGGCAAGCAGCGATATCTGGACTAGTTCGACTTTCTGAGGTTTCTGATGGTGCTTGTTCAAGCTTATCTTTGAAAGACTGCCAGAATGGCTTTACACTTGGCACAAACACTTCATTGAACAGAGATATAATGTCCCCAAACTGATCATCCTGATCTGAGCAATTCTTAACACGATGAAGGATTGCATAAGATACNCAATTCTTAACACGATGAAGGATTGCATAAGATACTTCTGAGCCAATCCGGTCTCGATTCATTTCCATATATGCATCTGCAATGTTTTGAAATGTGATAGGGGATGCAAGCTTCCCCATTAAACACACTGCAGTGTATAGACTGCATAACATCAGTTGATCTGGATGCCGATCGAAGAAGATGTCTGTTCTATGAAGGAGCATGGTTGTGAAAACACCCATCGTCACATTCTTTGTGGTGCTTATAGAGGGCACTGAAAGCAACTCGCACAGAGTGGATACCCGCTGTTTGATAACTAAGATGAGATTGCGGAGCATGAAATTCACAAGATTTTGCTCTTTGCTGTCTCTTTGTGCCAAGGCTACCTCACTAGGCAGCACAGGGCAGATACGGCTCCATTTTGCCGGATTTTCTCTCAATTTGTTTATCATGTCAGCAAATGTGGGTTCAGTGCTGGCTTCTGAATTAGAGCTGGTCATCCAAATCATTCCAAGCAGCATGTCCTGCAACAGTCTAAGGATCCTTATCACATACAACGGCAGAGCGAGTACTCTGTTCATTGTCACCGCCTCACTGCCGGGCTTTAATGCCTGAATGAACGACTCTACAAGCATATAAAATGCCATTATATCGTCGCCCGCATCTTCAATAAGAAAGCATCTTCCTTCTGGGTTTTTGGCCTTGCGTAAACAGAAGTAGCACAATGAAAATAAGGAGCTGTGGAATCGCTTATTTTGAATCAGCTGCGTATTGGGTGAGCTTCGGATGATCGATTCCAGTGCATAATAATAAAGTTGGAGGACAGCTCCAGGGGTTATCTCGTCCAGCTGGACTTTGTATTCCCCTTTTTCTGAAAGTACACATGAACTGGCATCATCTAGACAATCTTCGGCGACAATTGCTAGAAAATTCTCCAGGATTTGTTGAATTCGTCCGTAAGGTAAGTTATCTAATAGCAATAGCCAAGGAGATGGTTTGATGCTGGAAGTTGAAGAGACAATGCAAGAGAGCGCTGTGACCCATTCAGCCAGATCTTTCAACTCAGTTTCAGATGTGGGTGGGTTCTTCACCCTGCTAATTTGAATGGCGTTTCGAGTAGGTCCAGTCTTCTGTTTCTTATTGTTGCATGCACTTGCTGTCACATCCAAGGGATCTTGTACCATCCTGGGGGCAGTTGCTTTGGTTTGTGCTGTTGGAGAAAGATCCGATTCAAATGAAGCTAGCATCTTTCTGTCGGACAAACTAAATTGGCAAAATTCGTTGCAAGGGTCAATGAAGTAATTGTGCTGAAGCTTGCCAATAAAAGAGCCGATTTTGAGTGCCTTCTGTACCCTGGAGATTCCTAACGGCGTGTTGGTTATGGCTACTTCCACTTTGCTGACAATGCGAGCATGGTAATTTTCTTTCAGCACATGCAAATTTCGTTTTCGCATTTGATGGGAGGTAATAAATGAAAGAAGATTGCTTGCAGGTGAAGAATTCTTGGAAAAGATTTTGGTACTGCCAGTGATCAAAGGAAGCACAGATAAAGCAACTTTCTGAGCCCTATCCACAATTTGTTTGTGATCAATTGGGCCACTTTCAATTGCAAGTGAAGAGAGTAGCCGTGCTGTGGCTTTCAAGAGTGACTCTTTCAATTTATCCCGGAGATCTGATTTAATTGTACCATGATGCACAGTTATCAGTGCCGACGCCGATTCGTCTTCTACCGATGAAGGATTTATGGATCCACTTTCAAACTGCCTCCGTTTTTCCAAAGGTGCTGATAGGATTGGTGCTGCTAATGCTGCTACTGTAAGGTCAATGCACGCAGCAGCGTTGATGATATGATCTCTCTGGTCAAAAGCTTGCTTCCCAGAGATTTTGAGGATATCATCCGCGGTTGTAGGGGAAGAATATGTCGTCTGAAACATCCATGCTAGTTCTTTGGCCACCTGCCTTATATATTCTGGCGTCACATGCGTATCACAATAACTTTCTAGTGATAGTTCGGAACTTTTTCGCTTCTTTTTCATCTCCTTCCAAACACCGTCACATATTGTAATGTGTCTAGACAGGCTTGCAGCAGCCGTTTGTGGAGACTTAAAATGGAATTCTCTTTGGCATTTTGGACATTTATATGACTCGCCAGATTGAGGAGGATCTTCGTGTCTGTATCTTGAAACACCATCCTGACTGAAAAGTGGAGTATCGTTCCCGTGATCATTTACAGTAGCTGCCCAAATATTATCAAAGTACATCCAATTTTCCAAGCAATAATAAGTGTTGGAGCAAATGCAATCTAATGTGTCCGAAAGCAAATCTACGAATGATTTCATGGCTGATGCCAATGATGGTGCTGCTACAGCTAGAGGTTTGGTACCATCATCTTCCCCAATAACTGATGAGAGGTGTTTCATGAAATAATTGCACAATCTACCCAAAATGGTAGAGTCTTTGTTTTCGTCCCATTTTTTCACGAGGTAAGAGCAATGCTGTACGACTTGGACAAAAGTCACAGTTGTTTTTGGTTCTGCTTCAGATGCGCTGAATCCAAATTGAGCCTGGAAACGTATATATTTTAGCGCTAATCCACGAAGTCCACCTAATCCCAGAAATCCCAATGGTAGTGTCTTCTGAGACGGAATCCACGATGAATATGCTCTGGGATAGGCAAGTCCCTTCACGATCGATGCCAACACGGCCGCAACCAAGTTTGTTGGAATCGACGAGCCGTCGGGCTCGTCGGAAATTAATAGCCCGTTACAAATATCCGTGAATATGTTCCGGTCCAGCTCACTGTCGATATGAAATGCTATGCACACGTCGGCATTGTTTGCGGCGAAATAGGCGGTGGCGGCGGCCATCGTCAATCGATGGGTAGTGGTGCGTGGAGTGGCAAGAGGCGCGAAACAGTGTCGTCAATAATCGTCAACAAAAAATAATGATAGGGAAGGGGAAGCAAGAAGCAAGCGATTCAGATTCTGGCGGCGTTCCTCGACCGACAGGCGGCAGGCGCGAGTTGAGGGATGTTTCATTTGTATTTAGTTCCAACGTGGATAGTACGTAGAATCAACATTCCCGCCAAATTCCATGGCCGTTCATTCTGCGCTTGGTCGCGCGGGGTCGTGCCGATCTGCTGAGTCGCGCGTACGAGCCACAAGCTGTATGTAGCCAAGTAAGTTCCTTAAAGTTCTTGGTATCTTTTGCGGGAAGGCCATAGGATATCATAGGATGAACTCAAACAGACTCAAACCCTACGACCACGCCACTTACTTACGTGCCCTTGCCCTGTTAGATTTTCTTTTGGCATTTAGGAATGCTAAATGCAGAGAGAAATGTGTCTTTGTGCTTATTTGTGCAAAGGATTAAAATTAGTCTTGAAGCACAATACAGCACGATTACGATAACCTGACGATAACATCAAACAATATAACTCGTGCACTCCTATTCACTACTATTTGGATCTAATTGGATAATGGCATCACACGGTTCACATGATATGACAAAACAAGAAATTGTGAGTTGCCTTCGGTGTCACCACCTAATTGGGATGACCTCCAAATCATTGTCCTTTGGGCTCTTTTTGATTGCTGGTTCGTCTTTGGGATGGTTTCCATATCCCAATCCGAGTAGATCTTTGACACCATGAGGTGCCAAGCGACCTGCATACCATAAAGGGGCTCCTTCGTGTTTTGTTTCGGGGACGGATGAAGGGTCAAATGCATACTGTACACAAAGGTTGATTATCGGTTCGTCAGGTTCCCACTTTGTAGTTCCATCATTATTGTAGATGCAATTACGATTGATTTGACAGGCAGCAAATGGAAACTGCGCTCCTCCTGTCATGCAGTACGTGCCACAGCATTTGGTGTAGGAGCGTACGCACCAAATGGAGGACATGGCAAAGTGCGAAGGAGCATCACCAATACGGGTGTACGCAAGTTTGTCAGAAGGATTTTTTGTCTTGAAATGTATGTCACAGATTCGATACGTGCTCGTTGCGCATCCACCTTTTGGGTGCGATAATCCACTGGTTCCGCCTTTAGTTTCGTTGATGTAGAGACAAGTTCCAGTGCAAGAATGACACCAGCAGTTGTGGCTCACGATAGGTCTACCCTCCAGATGAACCTGGAATTCTCCGCATTTGCATTTCCAGATCTTCATCTTATCACTTGCTCAAATTGTACTGACGAATTAGTGTAACCGCAGACACACCACACATTTTTTCATCAAGGCAACTGTAATCGGAAGAATTTTTGTTTTGCGACCTGTTTGCTGTTCTCAACATCTCTGTGCAAAAAGAACTCTCTATTGACATTCAACTTCAGACCACGCCTGCATGATGTTTCCCGTCTCTCGAAGTATGTATGCAACAGTATGCAACGTACTGAAATGCTGAAATGAATCCCTCAATTATGAGTCAAAACGAAGGCAGTAGCACTTGTGTTTTAAAAAGACTCATGCTGAATTGGTCCAGTTTGCGTCTGTAATCATGCACACCCTCAAATAACATTCGACAATACTGCACACAATCCTGCTGAGCATCTTCAAACGCTGCGCTATAGCCAGAGATATTCGCATCGAAAGAAAATGTAGCCGACTCCCATCCGACTGACATATGGCCGTTGGCATTGTTGAAGGTATCATTGGCGCTATGGTAGGTAGGGATGGGCCAATGGCTATCAGGCAATGGCAAAAGCAAATCCGGTGGGGTACAAGAATACGACGATAATAATATGGAGATGTTGTTGAGGAAATAGTTGAGGAAAATAAGATGAATCTTTATGTCGGGAGGAGAATTCGTTTATATTCAGTTCCTACGTATAATATGTGTAGAATCAAGTTTCCCGCCAAATCCCATTGTGTGGATCCTTTGGGATAGTTTGGGATCCACCATCCACCACAAACTCATCCTCTTCCACATTCCACATTCAACGCTTCCGCCCTCCTGCCACTACATACACATCCAGGCCACCAGAGTTCGCCGCCGGATCCATTCGTTCCAACGATTATCATCTTAGCGACATCATGACGGACAACCTGAGACAAAGACGCGGTAAAAAGGCGAGCAGTAGAACTGCCGCCGCCGCCGCAACAGCAGCACCACAGCAAGCATCCTCCGAAACTAATACAGGTGACAACGGTGACGAGCAAACGCCCATCGATCAGCTTCGAAGCGCAGAGGCGCGACTCATCGTTTCACGTGACCGAACGGCCGATCTTCATACGGCGTGGAGGAGCCAAATGTTTCTGATGTCGATGCTTATGGTGTGCGTGGCCATCCATCAGCTGCAGAGTTCTATATCAGCATGCATCGGCGAGATCAAAGGCCCAAACAATGAACCTACCATCTCTGGGGCTGAAGCTACCAAAATTATCCTAGGGGATTCCTTCTGTGAGATTATGGGGGTGATCATAGCGTCTTTGTTGGCATACTTTTTAGCGCTCAGCCAAATCCAAAAGTTGGAATTGGACCATTGGCCTTACATGCTATCGAGCGCCTTCGTCCCCGTCTGCTTGGGCTTTCACTTTAACTCTCAAAGTATTGGATGTGTTGGGGAGAATAATGAACTTGGTGACGATTCGGCGAAAGAATCAAGACATCAATTCCCAGTGATTGTCATTTATCATACCATTGTTACATTGGCTTATTGGTTTATGAAGAGTGGAATGCAGGCATGTGAGGATCATGTGAAGCTTGTCACTGACTCAATACAGGACTTTGAAAGAATGGAGAAAAAGATGGAATTAAAGAAAAAGTTAAAGGGTCAGAAAGCCAGAATGAAGAAGTGAAGTAGCTTGAGTTCGAGTGATAGAAAGAGTGGGTAATAGCAACTTGACACCATTTTTTCTCCCAATTTGAAAGCTGTGGTGTGCGTGGTGAACAGTAAGTTCGTAGAGAGGTTTGTCATTGAAATGTAAGAAGTGGACAGCAAATCTCTAAAATGGTTAGTGGTTATGGGTGGAATATCTGGTGAATTACCTATTTCGTACTCAATAAGTGAAGAATTAATGGGTATCAAAGAAGGGGCGAACTACTTGGCACTTTTTTTATTTGCTCCGCCTACCGCAAGACCTACCTGGTCAATATCCTTGTATCTGAATTAGGCAGGTGTGTACAGAATTATTTAATGAAAAAAGTATTATTATGACTATGTAATGCCCCTTTCATACAATGAAAGGGAACAGCCATCAGCCTTGTCATACCATCCAGAGAAACCAACAGTGGTATCTTTCTCGACGTTGCAAACTACTTTGTACTCTTTCCGTGTGCCCCATCCGCTCAATGTCAATGTATTTGAATTAGGGGAGTGTGTACAGAATTATTTAATGAAAAACTCTAAATTGGACTAATGCTCGTTCACACCACTGGTTCACACAATGAAAGGAACTGCTGAAAGCCTCGTCCTACCATCCACTGAAACCAGCAGCTGAATCTTTAGGAACCGATTACAAACTTCGGCCTCTTTTTGTGTCCCACCTGTTCAATGCCCATGTATCTGCTTGGGCAGGTAAGTGTGTGCAGCATTATTTAATGAAACGTTCTGGTCAATTGGAATGATGCTCATTCGCACAATTGAAAGGAATCGCCAACAGCCTTGTCATACCATCCGCGGAAACCAGCAGCTGTATCTATTTGGACTTGTTACCAACTTTGACCATGTTGCAAATGTGATGCACCCCACCTGTGCAATCTCCATTGGGTAAGTGTGTGCAGAATTTTTTGATCAAAAGTTCCAGTCACTTCGACTGATGCTCATTCGCACAATTGAAAGGAATCGCCAACGGCCGCGTCGTACCATCCACCGAAACCAGCAGCTGTATCTTCTTCGACCGATTGCAAAATTTCGCCGTTGTGCTGCATCCTCGAGCGTGAATGTGTATCGCCAACACGGCCGATTCGTACAGTCGTAAATGGCACATTTCGTGAGCCAGCGGCACCGCCAAATTGGACTGCGACGAATCGTCCGAATTGTTCCCGTCCATCGACGGCCGTCGTTCGATGTGCAGTATCTGCCGTTTGAACCGATCGTCGCCCGCGACCTCGAGCATCTTCTCGCCCTTTCGTCGCGTGGAAGCATCGACGCTGAATTGCTGATCGGGTACGACGATCGCTCCTTCCGAATACCCCGTATTTTGCACCAGCAATCGCAATTCGGCCACGGGGATCGGTCCGTAGTATTGCGTGGTCTGTCCTTCGGCATTGACCTTGGAGCGCATGACGCTTCGGGACGTTTCGCCGTTGGAACGATCCACCAAGGAGGCCCAGCAGCCGACCAATCCGTCCAACGTCGAGCCGCCCAAGAATACCGAGCCTTCGTAGGAACAACATGGTTTCACGTTCTTGGACGACATGTGCCGGTACAGTATCAAGTTGGTATGGTTGTCGTATGCATTCTTCTTCCTGCCTCTTTCTTTGTTGTTGTTATTATTGCCGGCCGCTGCTGCTCCGCTAATAGAATTTGTTGTTATTATCGGTTCTTCCTCGCGATCCTGCCACTTTCTAACCGCACTCGCTCCAAACCGCTTCAAAGACAAATTAATCCACAACTCGCCATTTTGAAAAATGTTTTGTATCCTCCACCGCTTGGAAACGCAGAGGCATTTGCACAACGATGCCGGATCCAAGAAGGATGCAATGTTTTTCAGCAGATTGGGCGTGCCGACCGTGTTTCGTATGGCGAGGCATCGTTCGTGCTCCTTCATTGCCAGGACCGCCGCGTGCGACGGGAGAGCGCCCACTATTTGCACTTCTTCGTCATTCGCATTATTGTTGTTGTTTGGAGGAGCGTTGTCCAGCTTTTGCTTCTTCCCCGGCTGTCCAATCAAATTGGGCGGCATCCTCGCCCCGTTCGGCAACGGAGGCGCATGCACGCCGTTCGCCATCCCGACCATCGGCCCGCCCGGCGGCATCGACCCCACCGCCATCGCCGCGCAACTGCTCGCCACGGGATCCACGCTGACGTTCCCGTGCCTGGCCAACTTCCTCAACCTCGCGACCTCCCGCGTCAACCCCTCGCACTGCGCGTTCAAGCTCCGTATGACGCATGCGCTCAGCCCCACGAACGCGGGCCGATCCCACTTCTTGGCCGTGCCGGCCTGCTGGATCGTCTCGTCGCACAGCCGCGCCAGCGGATGCTGCGGCGCTCCCGGGGGTGGCTGGCCGTCGCTCTTCATGTGATTTCGATTGGTGCCGGTGGCGTTGGTGATGTAATTGAATCGTTCCTTGGATTGGGAGCCGGCGAGGTCGATGGCGATGGCCAGTTCCTCGATGGATTCGTTTAGCTTTACGCGGGCGTTTTTGGCGCGTTGTTTTTTGCGTTCGTAGGCCACGACGGATCCGACGTCTTTGGGGAGGCCTATGGTTGGCGGCGAGTTCGTTGGCGGGGGTAGTGGCAGGGTGTATCGCGATGGCGGCCCCGATGCTGGCATGGATGGGAGCGGCTGCGATAGGGGATTGGGTATCGGCCCTCCTCCGGCGGCGGGTTTGTAATCGACGAGCGGTCTGGGCGGCCCGGAGGCTGCGGCAGGTGGCGGAACGCCGCGCGGGACGCCCATTATCGGAGGCGCCCCGGGTTTGCCACCAGGCGGAGGCAAATGAGCTCTCAGACCCGGCGGGGGCGCACCCCGCGCCCTCAGCAGCGAATACCCCTTTATGGGAGGCGGAGGCGGCACGCTCGGCACCCTGTGATCGCCTCCGAATCCGAACTTGCTCCGTTGCGCCGCAGCGTGGGCCATGGAGGCTTGTGTTTTGGAATGCGCCGCCGCCGCCAATTGTCTGGCTCGCGCGGCTTGCGCTTGGGCGGCGTAGTACGGATGGCCGGGCGGATGCGGATACAAAAATCGTTGCTGTTGCGGTTTCGTCGGCGGTATTGCCGTCGTTCTTTGCGGCGGTATTATCGGCGGACCGGGCCGTATCGGTATAACGGAGCCCGGTTTTGGCATTGGTCGTACGCCGCCCGCGGCGATCGGAGGCGGAGGATACGGCGCTCCCGGCATCCGAGGCGCCGAATGCGATGGCGCACCCGGCGCACCCATTATTTTTGCGCTCTGTTTCGGAACGGTATTCGTCGGCTGCACCGACAGGGCGGCGGCGGTCTGCCGATCCATCGTTCCCCCCGGCAGAGTCGCGATCGCCGCCGCGGTGGCAATGGCCGCGGCCGCCGGAGTCAATCTGGGCGGCGGAGAAGGTTGCTTTCTCATCAAGGTCGGTATCGGCAGCGGCGTTCGTCGATTGTAGGGCAATGCGTTTGCAGTCGGATTCGGATGTCGATGGCAGGCCGTTCTTCCGGGCGCCGTTCCGCTCGCGGGAGCCGCGCCGCGAGCGGCGGTCGCACCGGCCCTGGCAGCAGCCGCCGCCGGCGTCGTCCCCGCCGCTCCGACGATCGCGCCGGCCGGCGGCAAACTTGGCATTCCTCCCCCGGCGGTCTGCGAGTACGAATACGCCAGCGCCGCGCCGCTCCTGTCGTCCCCGTCCAGGAACAGTTCCGACAGGTCCATGTCGTTTTCGTTCAATCGCATGATCTCGTCGACTACCCGATCCTGGAGGTATTGATCGTCGTCCTCGGCGGGGCGGTGTTTGATGTTCGGTATTGGCGATGCCGGCGCCGCGCCCGTGATTGCAGTTGCAGCAGTGGCAATGGTGGGCGCCGCAATGCCGGCCAAGCCATTGTTCGTCGCACCGCCCCCGCCGGCAGCGGATAATGATGTATTTTGTATCCCGGCTCGTCGTCCCACCGCGGTCCGCCGTCCTCTCGGAGCGGGTATCTGCCACGAAGCATTCGATCGATCGACGGGTAGATTGAAGGTGGGAAGCTTGGCATTTTCTTGGACTTCCATGTGCACGGCGTTGCCGCAGTTGTAGGTTGATGGCGGTTGTAATGGTAGCGGTGGTAGCAATGTTGATGTTGTAGTCGTCTTGACTTGGGCTGTGGTAGAAGCGGAAGCGGATCCATCATGTGTCGTTGCCGTTGCTGTCGGAATAGGAGCGGCGGTTGTAATAGTAGCCACCGCCGGAGCGACGGCGCCGGCCGGAGGAGCCAATGATGCATGCGGCGACTCCGCAGCAGAGATATTCGCAGCATCGTCGTCATCGTCATCGTCATCGTCATCGTCATCATCATCATCATCATCGTGCTCGCCTCGGTGATGATGATCTTCTCCGGCAGTGGTAAGCCAAAGCTCGTCGATGGCATCGAACTCCTCCAACGACTTGTCGAGATCGGCGGTTATTCGCGGACTCAGGAATGTCGATGGAGAGAGCGGTCGCGGGTCCGGCGGAGGAGGCGTTTGCATCCTCATTATTGTTGTTGTAGTGGTGGTGGTGGCGGCGGCGGCCTGCTGCATCATCGTCATCATGGTCGTTTGTTCCATCGTCGTTGCATCGTCGTAGTTTTGTGTTGCGCGTTTGGATTTCAGGTGTCATGGTTGTGCCGCCTTGGTGCCGCCTTTGTTGGATGATCGATGATCGAGCCCTATCGATCGAGCCGTTAGTTGCTACGATACGTTAGGAGTAGGTACCAAGCAAGAATGGGGCCGGTTGATGCTGGGTAGGTTGATGATGGTTGATGCGGCATGTTTGTTGCGCATGCTTCGTGCTCGTGGTTTCGACTCGACGGGCGGCCGGGCGGGCGCGCGGGTTGCGCGTTGGTTGTTGGTTGTTGACCATGATGATGCATGTTGTGACAGAGGAGTGGTCATCATCACCTGTATCACTGCAGTCCTCGAATATAATTGCGATCCGTTATTTAGGAATGAGATGTAATACTTGGGTAGGCATCTACATTGTTATTCGATTTGATTCATTTGAGAAGCTTTTCAACGGAAAATGGTGAATAATACTATGAGGCTACGTAGATCATGAAAAAGCAAATTGAAATGGCTTAATTATTTAGGAAGCATTTTCTTGTGTGCGTGACTACTAACCAGGCATATTAAAACGAGTAATACAGTGTTCCATATGCCCGATTTTTCCACGGCATCTGTCGATGGCGTTATTCTCTCGCCTTCACTCCTTCATTATTCTATCTCTCCCTCCGACGGACGCGCAACAACACCATGACATAAGAGGAACATCATAATTTGGCGATTATATTTCATATTAATCAACATAGGACATATATGAGTGAATCGCCAACATACCTTCCCATTCTCCAGAGATGGCGCGGCGCACCCCGCCGATTTTTCATGGCACGACTCCGCGCGAAGCATCCTACGAATGATGTCTTTGCTGCGAAGTACGCTCTACGAAGCGGGATGGCCGACAGACAGACTTTGTCTCGAGATAGGAAGCCCGAATGGAGGATGGATGCTGGAAGAATGCCAACTCGTCATCAAGCCATTTTTGTTACTGAAAAAGGAGACGTTTTAGTTTGTGTGACAATAAACAATGTGTGTACGAAACCTACCACCCGATCCATCACCCAACACAGAATCCTAATGTAGTACCTGTTGGTTCTGATTGTAGTAGACCAATCAGCACTATCGCGATCACTCCGATCGACCGCATTGAAGACTGTTACATAGTCTTGTTGGGCCCGAGGTCCTTCAATAACCTCTCACATTGCCTTGCCCTTCACTTTTCTCTTCCCTAATAGCCCATTACTAAATCCAAATTCATTGTTACTGAGAAAGCACACTTGCTTTTTGTTCCGCCATGTAGTACTCTGGATGTAGTATTCCTTGCCACCCGGTGCACGCAGTTTCAACACAGCCTCGCAATACCATCCTCGCTTGACACCATTTCGAGCATCATTCGAAAGCTTCAAAAAAGGCACATCTTGATCCTATCTCGACTTCTTATCAGTTGGGACAATCATTCCCACAATAGTCCACCCATACTTTGTGAACCTGTGTTTTGCCAGCTTTCCAGACGTATAATAGTTGTCTGTATAAAAAACCTTACCTCGCTGCTCAGTAAGCCCATCATCAATCACAAGACAATTGCACACAGCAAGAGCTGAGTTGCCCCGCTGCTCATCTTCTTTGCCAACATACACTTCAAAAGATAACAACACAGCAGACACAGCACAACACAAGCAAAACACTTTGATGCCGTGTTTGATTGGTTTTGCTGGCATATATTGGACATGACTCACGGCCCGACCCATATACCTAAGGGTGTATTTCCTCAGCATCTCTGATGCTTAGATGTGTTGCTGTGAGGCCATGTATGGATGTAGCACGAGCCTCGTAGATGGCACCCTCTCCAGGATTGACATACTCGTTGGCTTTATTGCCTGTAGCCACAACCCCCTTCGCCGTAGTCTTTACCACCAGGTCCAACCGGGAGATCTCTGTGTTGGAACTCTAGCTAATGGCTACATCAAGTCTGTCCCTCTGCCACGTGTAANTCTCTGTGTTGGAACTCTAGCTAATGGCTACATCAAGTCTGTCCCTCTGCCATGTGTAACTGCCAGAGCAGCTTACGTAACAACGGTTACGGGCGTCACCAATCCCATATGGACTGTCCCTAGTCCCGCTTTTGTCCCCCATGACTAAACAGCAGTTCAGTCATGAGTAAGAGAGCTTTGTACAGCCACTCATCATACGGCGAGACACATCACTCACTGCAAGCTACTACCTGCTACCTAGAAGCGATTGCCCACGCACCATCTTCAACGGCCTCACCGCAAGGTACGGTCGTCCCACGCCAGCTGAGAAGCCAGCCAATGACGCTCTCTGGTCTGCGGGATGGAATCCCCAGAACCCCATCAAAGGACTCTTCGAAAGGCTCGAGGAGTGCTATGCGATAGCACTCGTCACAAAGCCGCCTTACACCAAGGAACAGATGATAGACAAGGCCATGGTGGCAATTCAAGCCACTGGCCTCTTCGAAGCTGCCATGAAAAAATGGCATGCGCTCGCCGCCACTGACCAACACTGGCTTGACATCAAAGAGCACGTTGGCAGTGCCTTTGACGTCTGGCTAACATCAGGAACCGACACAGGAGCCAGTCAAGGGTACCATTGCGCCAACATGGGCTATGATGATGATGCTAGCATCAACGCCATCGGCGGAAAATTGACCGAGCAGGTCAACATTGTGACTAGGGCTCACAACACCAACAGCTAAGTCACCAGTGAAGGCATGGCAGTGCTCAGGGCCGAAGGAGTCCGCAAAGCACAGGAACTGGCCCAACTGAGGGTGGAGATGGCCAATCTTCTCCGCTAGACTTAGACCCCCGTCACGCCAGCTTATGTGCCACCATCCTATGCATCAGCAACTGTCCCTGCCCCCGCATATTCCCTGGCACCCCCCCCAGCCTATGCCCCAGCTGCTCCAGCTACAACTGGTGGTGGCGGTAGAAGCAAAAAAGGGAGAAGCAACAGGGCAGCTTATGACGCAACCCCTCCTGCCGTGTATCACCTGACGGGACCGCCATCACGAGACAGCTGAGCCATTCTCCTGCCCGCCAAGCTAGCAGATAATCGTGCCAACCCCACCAACCCCGTGAAACACTTCAACAATTGGAATTATTGATATTCTTGCGGGGGGGATGTGCCAGCATGGTACAGCATCATGACATGCCCCGTCGAGTGCCGTAAATAGCACCATCAGGTCAGATGTGATCGTGCCAACTACCAGCAGTATTTGGATCTTGGCCACTGGGCCAGCAAGAAGGCAATGAAAAAGACGCAGTTGCCCCCTGCAGGAGC
>JALLAS010000141.1:0-17700 GCA_036939415.1 Detonula confervacea | reverse complement strand
AGTAGAAGATATTCCTGATGAGGTTATTCTTTTTTTTGCAGCTGCTCCTATTTGAAATGAGCTGATATTCTATTTGATTGGGTCACTTTCGTATGGTTTATTAGATTGGTTCACTTCTACATTCGGTTGGTTCTTCCAGTTCGTAGCGATGCCTGTCAAAGGCCAGAATAACCAAGTGTAGTGATTGGTTCATTCCTCCTCAACATATCTACAGCGCCTGACCAGATCACTGTTGCAATTGTTCTGCAATGGTGTTGAGCAACTTGCAATCCAAGTGTTGTAAGATAATATGGCATGGACTGATTTTTGCAGTGAAAGAGTAAAGAGTATCAAGATTACCAATGAATAAGCTACTCGTGATCAATTATGCTTGTTCACTTCATTACAGTTTCCAAAGCTACTTCCTACCATGGATTTCCATCCTTGTCAAATAGGAGTTCTTGTCGACCTAGATCACTACGGCCTAAATCGAGCAGAAATTCGGTTCGGCACAAGACACGCACACGGAAAAGGATCGGCCCCTTCTTTTCGCCTCGCGCCTGGTCCCTGATACAGCCTTTCTTATCATCATCTTTGCGATTGAGTGCAGCTGAAACCCTCTTCCCCGAATTTATTATCTTTCCAAACATAAATTGCACCGCTTCAGCCATATCTTTTGTTCTGTAATGGTATTGTGATTGTGTTGAGCGCCTTGGAATGCAAATGTGGTAAGTTGTGTGGCATGGACTGATTTTTGCAGGGAAAAAGTAAAGAGCGTCAAGATTACCAATGAATGTGGTACTCCTGATCAATATGCTTGTTCACTTCATTATGTTCAAGCTNACGCCCTGTTTCTGTGCGACAGAATTCTGACATAAATAATGGCAGAGGGTAAAATGGATCAATCACAACAACTTGGAATGTGCCAGCACCAGCTGAATGAAATTTTCAATGTACTCACCTCATCGTGTGTGTCCCTTGGCTTGCTATTGCTGTCTACATCTGGACTCGTGTCCTCAACTTCCTGTTCCATATGAATGCCTTGCTTGGAAGTATGACTTGGTTCTAGTCTCTCCATCATAGTCTGCTGATATTCCAATGTCATTTGATTCTTCTGTGTCGGCGTTACTACGATGGAAGTCTTCTGTTCTTCCGTTGGCATCACAGATGAATCGGTGTTTGACATAGCGTAAGTCAAGACTCTGCTGAAACTGGTTGGCTTTGGTGTGCCCTCAACTTTCTCTTTCATTTGATTGTTCTGATTGGAAGAATGACTTCGTTCTTCTCTCTCCATCCACGGGTACGAAGAATCTTCCAATGACATTTGATCTATGATGGAAGTCTTCTGTTCTTCCGTTGACATCATATTTGGATCAATGTCTGACATTAAACTAGCGGCGTCCAGGAATCTAACAAGGCTACTCGAACCACCCGCACTTTTTCCACCTTGGTGTGGCATGTCACCAACTTGCTGTTTCTTTTGAAAGCTCTGTTTGAAGGATGGATACGACCTGCCTGATGATACTGTTGCGACAGTAGGGAAACTCTTCTTTGAAATTGACATATTTGAAAGATAAGCACTCAAACCATCACCATCCTGATGCATGGCATCGTCCTGGCTCATCGGCAGCTGGTCGGGAACACGAGTTCCGTTATGAACTCCACCCATATCCAGGACTACTTGGCTTTCACCATAGGGCAGTTGGTCAGGAACATGCGGATCATTAACAACGCTACTTACATCGGGACCAAATGCTTTACGGAGTTCGGATTCGTTCATGACCCACTCAATGCAAGACATTGCATCTATGCATTCGTTCTTGATCCGGTTCTTGCCGATCCTCAAGGCTGCGCGTTGCTCATCGTTATCAACATTGGTCCACCGCACAGGAACATTTTCAAAAAAGAGCTCGGGATATTCGAACATGACGCATTCCATCGCCGCGGTTGCCGAAAAATCTTCCCTTTTGACCAGGTAAGTGGCGCGTCTTATTGCCCTGCTTCGGTCCGCGTGCATTTCCGGTTTCCAATGTTCAGGAAGAGGAAGACCGAATTCTTTGGGATTTTGCAATATGACTTTTTGAATCGCCCCGTGTGGTGATGTTTCTCTCCCTTGCCCGCCTGCCCTTTTCATCAATGCAAAGGCCTTGCCAATTGCCAGTTCACCATCCGCCAATCTGAGGTTTGGATTCCAATGTGATTTCGTTGACATCTCATTAGAGTATCTTTCGAACAATAGTTCATTGACCAACATCTTCACTCCCTCCAATGCTGCAGAGGGAGTATTAGCCAGGTTTATGATTTTCTTTCGCTCGTCTTCCGTGAGACGAGAGTGGGCGTCTTGACTGTTCGTCATAGTTGTATTTATTTCACTGATGGATTTTATCCTCAAACTGATTACGCTGATGTGCTCCCCTGCAGTTTATCTCGTGGTGCTACTTGAAGCCTGCGTCAGGGCTGTGCTGCTGGGCTATTAAAGTTGGTGCTTAGCCGTCGTTCTTTTTCAATGTATCACTGATGTTCAGGCGAGGGTTAGGATTACCGCGGTTTAGCAGTTCGTGCTCCTCCCTCAAATTCTGGCGGAACGCAGGTTATTCCAATAGAAACACTATGATACGAAAAGCACGGATGAGGGATCACCCTCTAAGTCGACTACGATGACGGCGCCGAGTCCCGGGCGAGCGATGACCGCGGTGGTGTTGTTGTGGCCTGTTGTGGCGATGGGGAGTAGGTTGGACGTGCTTACGGAGGTGGTATGATGCAGTTGTCGTTGATGTTGCTTTGTTTGTTACCGCCCACGGCTTCCGCAAAATAATGCGGGGTTCTCAATTAAATCCAAAAGATATCATATCCAAAGCCCAGTCGTGGAGCAGTCTGGAGCAGTGCACCTAGAGGTACAATACCTCTCCGACGAACATCGCACCCCGGGGAAAAGCGACATGCCAACGCACGCTGTGCACGCTGCGCAAACTGGCTCGCATTCAGAATGTACAAATCAGATGACTTGCGAATCCCAGCGGAGCCGCCGGCTGCGCACTTACTGATAGATCGTCCATCTTAAGTTTGCGCCAACGACTAGCCATAGTATCAGACTCGCACTACTGTATGTAGCTAGGTACGTACGCTCCGTCGGTGATTGATCGCGGTATTGTGATAGATTGTGATGTGATCCAGTACAATACAAGTGCATCCAGGTGCATCGAAGGAGATCCAAGGCTAAACAACGGGCAGGCCACGAGGCATGCACGACGAAGAATGAAAGTTGGTCGGGATAGAGATTACTCCTAGTTCGGAAAAGTCGGACGTCGGGTGCGCGAGAGAGTTCCGGTCGAGGTTGGTCGGTGGTGGTGTTCTTTTTATTTGAAGGTGTGGATGTGAGTAAATACTTACTATATCCCTCTTGTTTAAATTACGTATCGTTTATCAGTTTAGAGAATAATAATATAAATAGGACCTTATTCGATAAACAAAACTTCAGAGAGATTATGTCATGCCAACAACACCAACAAAACGTCGGCGGAAATGGGAAATGGCGGGAAATAGTGCGTACATTTCTCTCTCGAGCTAGGTACCTACGATGTGGTAGATAGCAGGTATTGTACTGTACGTTTGACATCAGCTGACCACCCCCCTCTAATAAATCTAAGATATGATCTGTTAACCATAATAATTTATTAGTATTTGGTTAGAAATGGCACTGGGTCCAACTCTCATGAAAAAATGGATATTGATGTAGTTATGGCACTCACAAGATAGGCTCATTATTGCCTAATTTCATCGTATTTTCAGACCGGTCGAGATCATCTTCAAATCGTGTATTCGAAAAATCGGTCTCCGTGATGAGCACTGGTCACATCTTTTCTAATCTCCCATCATTCTAGAGTGCGAGGTCTCTTTCATCGATCACCATCACATCTCCGCCCGTCGCTCGACCGCGACACTTTCAACCAGCAGATTATTCGCGCCTCCCACCTCCCACTCCCACACCGCCCCCCCCAACTCCACCAATCTCACCAACCCTCATCATTTCAAATTACAACCACTGCCACTTATGAACCATACAATCAAACACGGCAATTCATTCACATCCATCGTCTATATCATCACCGCATCCAACCATGACTCCGTCAACCGCCAAAACGAGCGATTTCTTCGCCCGCGGTTTCAAAGCCTCCAGCCTCAGCCGGTCCGATCTCAAAATCGGTCAGCAGCTTCTATTCTTTCCCGACGTTGCGAACAAATACGATGAAAATACTGTTGCAATTAAGACCACAAGATTAATCCATGTTGGCCACGTGGCGAGGGATTTCGCAACCAAATGCCGAAAGCTTCTAGCCTTGGCAGATAAACTTGGCATTGTTTACTGTACCACGTCCGCCGGCTTTGAAGAGGAAGTCCGCAAAGGTGGCCGGATTCTACTTGTGGTGACTTTTTTCATCCTTCCAATCGAGATTAATTCGCTATTAATAGTGAACGGTTGCATCAGCTGGCTCGCAGTTGTAAGATCAATATGATCTTTTCACCCGATGAAACGACTGCTCCTGCTGTGAACCTTCCACCGAACGAAGATGCTGTTCCCGCCACACTGCTCAATTTAATGGCATTAGAGCTAAAGTAATCATTGGCTTCAACTCAGCAGCAACTTGCCATTGCCAATCACCAACTCTTTGCTTCAAATAATCAGCTCGAATACATTGTGAAGCAGAAATCAGTCGCCACCCAAATCAATCCAGCGGACCAAAATCTTCCAACAATTCTACAGCAGATCGCCATCGCAAAGCACCAGCTCGAAGCGGTAGAAGCTCAACAGATTGCTGCCAATAGTGTTTTGGCTCTCACCCTCAACAAGCAATCATCCGCTGATTCTCTGTTGTCTCGCGCAAAAAGAGAACAAATACACACAGACAAGCTGCTCCGTCACACCAAGACTGAATTATACAGTACAGATAAAGAACTCTCGGCCACTCGGAGTCAACTTGGCTAAGTTCGGTATCATCTCGATATGGAACACAAAACACCAAAAGAGATAGCGCAAGCAAAGATCAGCAAGGAAGAAACTCACTGACGTCTGAAGAGATTATCCGAGGAGCTTTGCCCATATAACTCTTCGTACGAGAGTATTTGATCTCCACCCGCTCACCCAACCACAGCTCCACTCAGTACACAAATACATGTTTCATACTAATTCCCAGCAAGGATACACTTTCAAATAAGTAACAAGTAATACAATAGAACACAAAGTTTACAATACAAGAGGTATAATCTAAATCTACAGTATTCAATTATAATTGTTTATTCAATGAATCAAGGGTCGAGTGCATCTCGCAAAGTAAAAAAGGAGGTTGTATCTCTCGTTGCATCGTCCAATAGAGACTTGAGATCAGCATGCATCGTCGCTTCGTCAAGAGCCAAGTTGTACTCTAACTTGACTCTCTTGCCACCGTGATTCTCGCTTGTTTTCTTGGACGTGTTCGCTTGCCGCTGACCGGGAACACGGCCACCAGCAAGTCCTGAAACAAAAACTCACTTCGCCTCATGAATCGGTTTCATTGCCAGAACGGCTTTTTTGATGTCTTGGATGATTCGTTTCGAAGATGGAGCCACGCCATTGACCGGATCCCACACGCGTTTGTACGCACTTGCGCCTTACTTTGGCGTTCCGGAAACTAAGCCTTGACAACAAAACAGTGTGGACAATATGTTTACATTATATATATATAAATTCATACCTTAAGCACTATGTGCTCTAACTCTCCTAGTGCATAATACAGTAGTACTTGTATAATATTTCCTACTCAAACAACTATGTATCTTGCGCAGTCCATCAGACTGATCTCAAGCTAGAATAGTCCGCCAATACCTCTCTCATCGTCAATGTCTCATCTCGCTCCTCCGGCGTCCAAAGAATCTCTGCTCCTCTAAGACAATTCTCAGCCTTTGCATCGGCGGCAATACGACTCAAGGCATCCTCCACGTCTCGAATCGAATTGAACTTCGAGGATAAGTGCTTGCTAGTGCTATCACCATCAATCATGATTACGATTGTAACCACCGCCACAGTAGCCTTGGCAGAGTACTCCGTTTCAGTGGACTTAATCCTTGCCTCGCTATAATCCACTCCTCCGTATTTGCTCACCGTCTCCCTTTGGAACTTGCCCCGTTCCTGGATGGAAATGTTGTTGTATTCACGCTGCGCCCTATTCTCGTCCTTGTAGTGATGGGCGCTAGCCGAGACCGCAGTGATGGATGACTTGCGCCGTAGAAGTTCAATGGCAACCTGGGACGTCAAATTCTGCAATCCCACTCGACTGTCCGTGCGTGCCGTGCTGGTCAAGCGATTCAAGGCAGATAGGATTGAGTTGGGGCTGTCCCTGTCGGGTACCTCCAATGCCACACTGATTTTGGCTACAGACACTCCTGGTCCGAGCACACTTCGGCCATCATTCAGAATGTTGGTTGTACTTCCAAAGCTGACACCGTCATTGTTGAACAAGTTTGTGCTTACAGCTGCCAAAAGGAGGAATCCCGCAAAGAAAAAGAGAGTCCCGAATGATGGGCCCGTGCTGACGACGACTCCCGAAGGACGAGCGTAGAATGGAGAGTAGAATGGACTTTTGAGATTCGTTTCGAGCATCATATTATTACCGTACAATCAATTAAGCAGTGAATAGAATTTTCGGGGGTGAGTTTGAGGGTGTTTCATGAAACACAAATCTCTCAACAACAACAAAAGAATGGGCAGCATCTTCTACTCTCACCTGTAAAAAGGACTAACGCCCACGCCTGGAGAAACAATCACATTCGGCCTCGAATAATACCCGCTCGAATAATAGCCACCTCTGCTCCTAGAAGGAGCGCTGTACGAACGACTGCTACTGCCCGTACTTGTACGTCCGCCACCACCATAAGAACCGCCCATCCTCCCACCACTTTGAACGGCCCATGCTGAGTCTGGAAATGCAGATAGCGCAAAGAAAAGAAGGAGGGAGATGGAGAGGAAGATTGTCGAGAAGGATTGTAGTTGTAAAGATAGTGCTTGTCTTAGCTTGGTTCCGACATAAGTTGCAATGTCGTTCTCGTTCTTGTTGCTGAGATTGACTTTCGGTTCGACAGTTTTGACTGAAAGTGATTCCATTTCATCTTCTTCTACATCATTCTTCATCGTGCTGCGGTGCAGGTTTGTGCGTAAGGGTGCTTCTCGGAGGAAGAAATCATTTGTCGACAAAGATGCTTGCTGCTGGCGGGGGATGAGAACTCGTGATGACAATGCTGGTGTCAGAAGTGGAGATGTCACTTGAAATGCAACACCGGCCTTAATGCATAGGAAAATGAGGTACGCAAGAGTAGACTTGACCATCATGGAGATTTGATCGAAGTGAGAAAGCAGGATTATGGACTGTGTCGGATTGTGTATTGCAATGTCCCGTCCAAGGTTAGTTGTCCACAGCTTGAGCTTGAGGCAATGGCAAATTTTATGGGAAATAAAAATCGATCTGAATCGACATCGAACATCATATCATGTGTGATTGAGATGTGCTTTGCTTGATGTGTCAAACAGTGGCGTGGTATCTTGGCGATCCCGTTAACTCAGGACTTATGTACACTATACCACCAGTCATCGCTAAGTATGCCCCCGTTCTCATCTTTCTTCTCTCGTCCGATATCTACATCTGAATCGTGTCGTGCACATTCACAATGTGGTATCCATCTTGTGGTATCGTACGAGAGAACATAATATTCGTGGCACTGTTTTTGGTACGATAAAAAACAGAACAATGATGACACACAAGCAGTGGCGAACACATTGGGCATGGAAGCAAATTTGTTCTTCTCTTCAAATGTTGGCCTATCAACCTGCTTCCTTTTATCTGAGCAATTCGTCCCCTCATACAATGTACCCTTGCAGACATTCTCAGTCACATGCTCACAACAAAAATGAGTTCTCCAGCAAACTTGTTGCAAAATAATGCTTGGATCACCTTTGCGTGTCAAGGTCGATCTCATTGACCGCAGTACAATACAACAGAAGTTTAATACCTGTGACATTGTTTTGTGCTTGATGTACAAGCGGCATGATGTATGCATATTGATGTGTCAAAAAGTGGCGTGGTATCTTGGCGATCCAATCAGCTCAGGAATTATTTGCAATACCACCAGTAATCGCCAAGTATGCCCCCGTTCTCATCTTTCTTATTAACTCACCAATAGAACAAGAGGAGTTAAATAACCTTTTTGCCAATACTGGGCAATTAGATCAAAAAGCGTCAAGACCTATATTGATTCCGTGGGTAAACCCCCCTTCAATCTATTGATAACATGGCAACGATGTTCATCCTTTATGATTGGATATCCAATGCCATCAAATCCACACCTATCACAGATTCTAAAATGAAATGATGGTACTACTTGATCAAGAGAGGTTTTAATCCAAACTCCAATGGCATTGGCATTTGACAATTGTCCCACCTTTCTGTCTATTAGATTGTGCCTGGACTGAAATCGAGCCAGACATATTTCTGCGCTGAGGATTCCCTTTTTGTCTCTCGCTGCTTTGAAAATGTTCAGGCCTCTCTATATATTTTGCAATGCAGCTTTTACACTTTATTTATTTCCTTCCTGTGCCACAATTAATCCAAGGCTGCCGTGCGTTTCTGCTTCCAATCTTTGATCTCGGGTTGGCAGCAAGATATTCTTACTTTTCAAACGACCAACCAGTGAGAGGATCCGGTTTGCAATTTTTTTTCTGCCTCCTCGGTTTGATTTGACCGGTGCATCTGACTGAGGGTCATGGATGCAATTGTCCTGGTGACCATGAGCGCTTCAAGATGTTTCTGCTAACCAGGAAAACGCTTCTCCGCAGAGGTTAAAAATTCAATCGCCAAGTCCAGAGCAAGGTCTTCTTGATAACTTTGCTCCCAACAAGCATATACTGCCCATGGTTCTGTGAATTTGTCATATTCATGGCCACTCCAAAGCTCGGTTTTTCCTTTTGCATATTTAACAAAAGAAGAAAGGTGGAAGAAGCCTGAGCCAACGCGGCATGAAAAATTCCGCCTCAGTGGTTCTCCCAATTAGTCTGGCCCTTGCCCAAAGCAGATCCAGCACATCGCGTCACTGTCACAACATTGGAGCTTTATGCTTTGCCCTCGGTTTTTGGCAGCGGCCATGATTAATTGCGTTTCGGCAATCCAAAGTGAGTCAATCAGCTGAAAAGATTATGATTGGTTGCTGTTGGTTGCCACACGGGTTGCCAAGTGTTTTGTGTGGGCCTTTGTCAAGTTGTGTCCCATGGTTCTGATGTGGTTTATACCTGGTTTATGTCAACTCTCTTCAACTGTTTCAATGCATTACACTGGGCACTGTGCAGTTTCTATCGATTTGTGTCAGTGACTAATGTTTCTTTCATCTTGAACGCCATGTGGTTCATTTGCTGTCAGTCAAGTGTGAGTCAAGGTTCCCATTATTTACTCCTTCCAATCTTCTTTCAGATCGCTGTTGAGCTGCTTGGCAATCACATTCACAGCATCTGCCCCAGAAGTCTGAGCAGCAACCTCCCAGAGTCGCCCATCCGGGAACCCTCGCCATTTCCATACCCAGCTGCTTGCATCAGGTACCTTATTGTAAAGTCTATGCCAACGAAACACATTTCCAGCAAGATAATAATATTCCCGGAATGCAGCACCGCGATTCAATCTGAATTGCGATTCTTTGTCGCCAGAAAGATATCCCGGCGGAGCACTATCGCGTCTAGGGGCCAGTGCCCATAGTAACAGTTCCGTTTGGCCCTGTATTGTTTTACCCGATTCATCAATCTTTAGGGTTCCAACATCACAAGGCTTCAAATCAGGATGCGACCCAACCCAATGCTCAACAGAATGTTGATTCAGGCCTAATATCCGAGGAGTGAATTTGACTATTTCTGTGGTAAATTGTTTTCGTAGGAGAGCAAGGAAAGCATCGCCAGCAATATTGCACATTTCTTTTTCATGTGCTCTGGGAGTCATCAGATCTTTCACATAACCACAAGATGCTGAAAACATGTTACTCCTGAAGTGGACAAAAGGCAGAGGATAAAACTCAGTTCCACAGACATTGCACATATCTTCAGAAACTTGGCACATTTTGCTCATGACGGCTGATGTAGTAGCCTTGATGATTTTCGTCAAATCCTCATTGTTTTCCTCATATCCCACAAGCTGATTTGAAATATAAACCACATTGGAAGATGGCTTGGCTTTGCAAAATGTGTGAAGCTGGCTCAAGGTCTCTCCATTTGTGAAGTCACTATCATGCGTCCCAAGCGGCTGGCAGATTATGTTATTTTGAGACTTTTCTTTGCAAAGATTGGTAACAAAGTCAGATTCCTGCAAACTTCCACCAGATATTGTGTAGTAAACCAGTATTTCAGGGGAGTGATGAAAGGTATCGGCAACATGATCGTATTGGCCGAGGGATAATACCTCAAACTGGGCCCTGACTGCTGATAGAGATTTCTCCTTGTCACCAGAAGGGATTGATATCTGATAAAATACCACAACCGGTGGACTGGAAGATTTCTCATCAAATGCCTGCATAGGCAGTTCCCTATTTTCAGAATGATCTGAAGCAAATGCCGAAGGGAATTTCGGCTCAGAGCCCCGAATCATTGCGTTCAGAGCATTCTTTCCATGCTGTGCAGCGAGATCCTTCCATTTTTGTCCTGCTGGAAACGCATTCCACACCCATGAATCTTGAGTCGGGACCGTATCATACAGGCTCAGCCACTTCACCATATTTCCTGCCAAATAGTAATATTGTCGGAAATTGGAGTCTTCGTTGTTGGTCAGGTATGGTTTCCTCTCTCCGGGCTTATCAAAGATCATGGAACGCCGTGGCCCCATACCCCATTGATAATGCTCTCGCCTCACATTGCCCTCCACCATGTCCCAAAACCCCATATTGGGACTGTGCATATCGCATGGGTTGATAGAAGGATGCGATCCTATCCAATGCTCCCATTGATACCTATCCAATCCGTAGAAAACATCCTGATGAAATCCCAAAGTATTTTGCGCAATACCCTCGGCACGCAATATGAAAAATTGTTTGATTGCTTCCTCTCTCCGACGTTCGTACTCCCCTCCTTCAACTGGCGGTAGTAGTTTTTGAATGTAGGAGCATTTGGCAGTCCACATGTTACCGGGGAACATTGATGCAAACATGGTGTAATACTGTGCACCGCAAACATCGCAGTTATCGTCAGAGGGATACAGGCAGTCCGGATAGAGAGAGGAATTGGTCAGTTCTTGTCTCCAGGGAGCTTGCTTTCCGTGATCATGATAACTTCCTTTGGAATGAAGGTACACAACTCGAGTTCGAGTTGCATCTTCCACTTCATGACAAAATTCGTAAAGACTCGTCAGTGTGACAGACTCGGTTGCTTTCTCATAGTGTTGCATCATCTCGCAATCCAATCTCGGATGCAATTGGTGGCACAGATCGCCCATTGCATTCGATGGAAAGGCGGCTTCGTTCCCGATCAAATTGTAATATACCACGCCCCTCTTCTCCTCTTCGCGAGCCGCAACTGCATTTTCCAGTCGATAAAGCGCTGAAGAGACCTGGCCCATTTGATCTTTAATGACATTTATCGCATTCTCCGCCCCATCATCGCCATGGGGTATGAATAAATTGTAAAAAATAATGAGTGCGGCATCCCCGACCGAAGCGTGATATTTTGATTTCTGCAAGGTTGCAACAGGGGCAGAGGAGAACGATCCAGTGGCAAGTGCGAGGGGCTCCGAGCTCAATAAACTATGGATCAAGTGGACCGCGACGAATCCGATCGATACCAAGGCAATTCTTGTCTTTCTGTCGGTGTGTCTGGCGTAGGCTCGAAGGAGTGTCATGCACATTATCATAAACACTATCGACTCCGATGGTAGCATTATTGATTCGTATGATGATATGTGTTATGTGTCACTTGTCACTTCACTTGAAACCAAAATACGAGAGGCTCTCCAGCCACACCAATCGTTGGCGGGGAATCGCTGGCTTCGGAGTATTGCGTTGTTGCTGCACGGTCACTGTAGGTGAAGGGCGTTTTTTTTTGCAAATGAATTCCCGAGCATGTACCAAAGTCCGAATAATACCAGCACAGCGACCAAAATAATGACTGAATAACTTGGCCCCTGCCTGGCCAGCCAGCTACTCTCGCCCTGCCCTGCCCTGCCCAAGAAAATATACCTATCAATGCCGCTCAACGATAGATCAGCGTACCACTGCTATTTTGTATGAAGGTTTCAGTGTTTCAGCGCGGGCCATTGAGTCTTCACCATGGCATGGTCTTCTCCATCCCAGGAGATGGATCGTGTCGTTAGTATGGGAGGAGGTAGGTGGAGGTGGAGGTGAAAAGTGAGAAAAATAATGTGGATTATTTTATTTGGCGCATAAGCAGCTCATATTGGCGGACAAGCGGGGGTGCTCGCGCGTATTCGTACAAAAGTCAGACAGACGGCACATTTTCAATTACGGAGTATACCTAGTAAAAAAAGGCTTGTGTATTCAAAGTAAGGGGGCACATAGGTGGATCAACACTCAAGAGATTTCCCCCCCCTAAACACTTCTCAATGACATTTTTTTTTCATCTTGGATGTACAACATAATTCGTGATGCTATGCCTTCCTTCCATCGCACGGCAGCATCGCTCTACCAACAAAGTCTTGGCGGCGTCGGTCCAATAACGCTAGCCTACAAACGCCTCGTCAAGTCCGGCTCCCTCTCTCTCGACAAGGATCAGCTATCGCTCGGCGCAGCGCTCGATTCCCTCTACTCCTCATTGTCGTCGGCGCCATCACAAGGAAAAGGGGGACGGTTCCTCATCCCCGATGAGCACGTCGAGAGCGCCGCCAGATACTATGCCGACGGAAGCAGCAGCTCGTCGCTATTATCGTCTTCTTCGTGGAGGCGATGGTGGTCGATGAGCAGCGATGACTTCGCTGGAATTTCCATGGCGATGACTGCTCGCTATTATAATAATATGAACTACAACAACAACAACAACTCGCCAATCAAGGGCATTTACGTCCACGGCTCGGTCGGCGTGGGCAAGAGCATGCTCATGGATTTATTCCACTCCGTATGCGCCGAGGGGCTTACAGTTACCATGCAAGAATCAGAACAAAACAACAACAACAACAACAACGCGACAATGATGAAATTTGCACCCCTAAAACGGAGGCACAAGAGATGGCATTTCCACGAATTCATGCTGGACGTGCATCAGCGAATCCACGCCTACAAATCCCTCCATCCCAAAGCCGATCCCATGCCGTACGTCGCGGCATCGTTGGCCAAGGAGGCGCGATTGCTGTGCTTCGACGAGATGCAAATAACGGACATTGCCGATGCCATGATCGTGAAACGCCTGTTTACCATTTTGTTGGAGTTGGGCGTGGTGGTCGTTACCACTTCCAATCGTCCTCCTTGCGGCTTGTACGAGGGGGGGATCAATCGGAGCGTGTTCTTGCCGTTTATCGAGACGTTGAACGAGCGAATGATTGTTTTTGAGATGGGAGGGAGTCGTGATTACAGGAGGGATGGCGTGTTGAGGCCGGGTTCGTCGAGTTCGGATTCGAAGAGAGATTTGTTACCAACATATGTTGTGTGCTCGGCCACCGACCCTCCCTCTTCGGCTTCTCGACGAATCCTCGAGGATTGGTTCTCGACAGGTGCGGGCAACACCAGAAAGGAAACAATTCCCGTCGCCATGGGAAGATCCATACATGTTCAAAGGGCAAATGATTCCTGTGGCTGGTTCACCTTTGACGAGTTATGCAAACAACCTCTCGGCGCGGCGGATTACATTGCCATCGGTGATCATTTCGATGTGATTATAGTTGAGGATGTGCCACAATTGTGCGGGCATACGTACAATGAAGCTAGACGATTTGTGACATTGATCGATGCGCTGTATGAAGCCCGGACCAAGCTGATAATTGCTGCAGGAACACCGCAGGATGAATTATTCGTTGGATTTGATGCCACGGTGGAAAGCGCCGATGGTGACGAGGAACTTGCCATTGAAGACTCCTCTGCCGCTGCTGCTGTCACTGCTACCGGCAAGGAGAGCTTTGTCGTTGGGGAGGGGGGAAGCTCCAGCTCATCCTCCACCACAATGATTCAGACTCCTAATGGCGGTAACATGGAATGGTCAGCAACTGGCATGATTGGCGTGTCGCTGGCCCAGCTTTCGGCCGTTCGGGAGGTATCGTTTTCGTTTGCGCGGGCCGAGTCGCGACTGGCGGAAATGGCAGGGGCTAATTGGGGCCGATGAAGCGTGTAATTTTCTTTTATTCCAATATTATGTGGAAAGTTTGCTATTCCAACAAAGCTTGGGGATCCAATAGACGAATGCTCCGAAGAGGTAATGGCACAGGCAGAAATACCCATCGCAACTTTGAACATATCAATGAGTCCGGCGGTTTACTGAGCTGTATTATCAACATGTCAGAATAACCTAGATAGATAGATGCTCCAAACGTCAGGACGTATATTTGTGATCAGAACCACTTACCGATTACTAACTGGTCGGCATGATCTCTGCTTTCTAGAAGTAGCAACACCATAATTTATTTTAATCATCGATTAATACCAAAGCCATGTCTACCTTTGCCACCTCTCTCTTCCTTTCCTTTGTCATGCAGCTCTTAGGTGCTGGCCCTCTCCAGGTCAGTGCCCAGGACAACACTATCTTACCTTCAAGGTATATGTCTTGCACCAGCAAAACACCATGTCATTACTTGGCTTATACAATCATTGTTGCAGTCAACAACAATGGTCATGGTATTGGTCCACCCAGTCTCCAGTTTTAAGCATTCTTTCCCACCAGGAACATGGATCACTCCTTGGTTGGGGCAATGTAGATGTTGAGTCAGAGATGAGTGTGGCCTCCGTAATTACATTTTCCATGAGTGTGCCCTGTACTGCATGAAAGTCTAGAACTGGTGAAGATTGATCATTTGAGGAGGCTATCATCACTACCACTGTTTCCTGGCCTGAGCCCAAACTTCCTTGATGGAAAGGATGATCGTGAGATGATTAAGTGTGATAATTTAGCAAGACTGTTGACACTCCATGATTAGTAGTAGTGTCTGTGGTGGCATGATTTGATGATGTAGCTGATCTCCTAACATAAGTTGTAGAGGCTTGGTCTGATGCCAATGTCAACAGTTCTTCTGTGATGGGATCTTCGGGAGCTCATGACCCCACTACATTGAACCTGTTATTTTCAGCAGATACAGATACAGATGCTGGCATCACATATGGTGTCTTCCTTGCGCTACCCTTCTGATCTTCAATATCCTCATAAATCGCAGCAGCAGCAGCAGCAGCAGTGGTGGCATGCAGATTTTTTGTAGCAACTTCAATGACATCAAAACACGCAGCAACTTGAGCAATAGGTAGAGGGGCGTCATTGTCACCATGATTTTGGCTCAGGGATCATTTTTGTATGATGGGAACGGTATCTGGCTGTTGAAGTTGAAGATTCTCTGAGTTTGATTCATCTTTATTTTGACCAGCTGTTATTGATGAAGAAGAGGAAGCGCTGTTGGCCAAATAGTTTTGACTTTGCAGCACCGCTTGGCCATGACGGTGATGTCCTACTGTTGGGGTTTGCTATTGTTCGTGGCTTGGTGATTCTGTTGATCCGGATATGGTAGTGGGGCCCCAATCTTGAGTTGTTCTACCAAGGATTTACTGCCGAACAATCTCATCAATGTGACTCGTGGACTTGCTGGGCGGTGGAGGAGGCACCTCGTCGGAACAGACTTTGTTGTCTCCTTGATTTGAAGGCGTTTTTTCATTGACTTGATATGGTTATGGCAAATATGTTACCAGATTTTGTTGTCTATTGTGTATGGCTTATTCATGGACTCTCAATATCATACCTCTCAATCAAGACTTCTCAGCAGTGTCTCGATTCTCCCAAGATGTCTTGAGGCTCAAGATTCAAGACCAAGGTAATTGATTCCAACCGAACAAAAGTTGAAGAATGAGATATTGCTCACCTTGAATGATGGGTACTCCTGCGCTTGATCGCCTGTCCAAAAAGTCATACAAAAGATCATGCCACGCGATCACGCACAATCACGCACGATCATGTGCCTGTATGGGCTAATTTCTGTATGAGAACTGCTCCTCTCTAGAGTACACAATGTGCCTGGATGTAAATGTAATTGATTCATGAGCAACATCAACATTGATTGACTTCTATATCAAACCTCTTGATCAAGACTCACTTATCAGCAGCGTCTCAACTCTCCCAAGATGTCTATAGAGCCGATTGCTGCAAAGGAATCAATTTGAACCACAGAGGTATTGATCATTTCATATTATGGGCACCCTCTTGATTAAGACTTCTCAGCAGTGTATTGACTCTCACAAGTCGACTCAAGATTTGATTGCTGCAAAGGGATCAATTCGAACCACAGATGCATTGATCAGTTTGGATTATATGAGCACCCTTGATCTTGATCGCCTGCACGTACAACATCATCTGCGCAAAAGATCATGCCTCATAGTCGCCACCGCCACGCATGTTTGTATAGATACTGCCCTCTCTTGATAACAAAAAGGCGCATGGGTTGCGATTAATTCCTGCTTGCTTCACATATAAATTAAGCAACAGCAAGACCAAGATCAACAAGACCCTGGATTGCTGATATGTACCTTTCTACATGCGTAAATGAATACTCCCTCTGTTCCACTATTTTATAGCATGTTTTGTTCAAACTAGGAACTTAAGCTTGTTATGTAACGTTAAAATTTGGTACACATATCACTAGACAGCTCTCTGTAAGAGCTTTCTAGTGATACCTGGTTTGCAACACGTGTCTCTGAGTCATCAGGTCAAAAGAAGCCTGAAAAGGGTTCAAATGACATTGAATGGCCAGGAGATTAGCTTGAACCCGCCAAATACACAACCACGCACATTTCGCGTTGATGGCAAGTGATGGGTGGTGTCAACTCTCCCATCACGGATAAAAACTAATGGAGGAATTAAGTATCGTTTAATGCTATAAAATAGTGGAACAACGTATGTACGTCGTTTTGCTATAAAATAGTGGAACAGAGGGAGTATATAATTTCACGGGAAGAGCTCCCACGCGAGGTCTCAATCTGGTGGCCAAGAGGTAGCCAAGTGGTAGCCAGAGATAGCCGGGTGGTAGCCGAGCGGTAACTGCATGGTAGCCAAGTTATAGCCAAAAGGTAGTCAAGTGGTAGCTATAAGGCGACAATTATGTTGTAAATAATCTAAAACAATGTTATATTCCCCCGTGTTTGGTTGACAACACCGATGACGAAGCGATCAACCTCCCCTTTGGCCATGGCTGCGGGCCTCAACCCGCCGCTGGCAAATAGCGAAGACAATGTATCTGGGTCAAGGGGGGGGTCGAGCGGAGCGTGGATGGTGGCAGTAGGTTTGGTCCTGTCGTTGCTTGGCTGACGGTGAGTGGCAAGCCGCCGCTGTTGGGATACATACCACAAGATGCCACGCGATCCGCTGCTTAAAAAATAAATAATAGACTGGACAAATATTTATGATTAATTAACTAATTATTTTTAGATGAACTAAACAATTTTATTATTGCCCATCATTCCATTGCCGCTGTGATCTTGGGGGAAACGTTCATTCCCGATGCGCGCGGCTGGCCGCGGCCACGTACCATGGTCGGCAAT
>JALLAS010000140.1:0-17691 GCA_036939415.1 Detonula confervacea | reverse complement strand
TATCCATTACCCGGCAACCTTGGGTAATGGATATTTGTCAATAACCAACCCGATTGTTTGCCGGGTCATGGGTATTGGGCACTGCTAAGTCCCGCAGGACAAATTCAGTACCCAACCTGGTATTTTTTCCGGGTGGGTATGGGTTGTCAGATTTTGGGTACGACATCCATTCAAACAAGGCTGTGTTTTATGTTGCGAAATATAGATTATGATAGTAATATTATATTTATGAAATGTAAAACAACGAAGAGAGTGCATGGACAGTCCGCTCAATCAATGGCATCATTGGCAGAACAATCGGACCCAACTCTACAGCCCTGGGTACCGGGTATGGTGGTACCCGGCACCCTCAGGTAATGGGTAGGTGGGTACCTAGCAATACGGGCTTCGGGTACCTACCCATACATCAGACCCTGGTCATGATGCTTCCTACTGACAACGAATGGTGATCACGCCGCGCCTATAAGTTGAAAAGAAGGCAAATCAAATCAAAAGGCACAAGCAAAAGGCTATGTACAGTCGTCAATACATATCCCTGCAGCAGCAGAATCTGGGGATGCCGTTACAGTGGGATACATTCCCACACTGAAGCGGACGGATGGTGTAGTGATGAACCCTTACCCTGCTTTGCAATATTATTTGCTTAAGGGCATTATAAATTAATTACGTACTTAAGTAATAAATTTCATGGTGATTGTAAGGAAACTCTTGGATGCTGCAGCCTGACTGTAATTAACATGCAAATTACTGTTTTCTTATTGATCAATATGCTGTCACCTCACCATGGGGATTATCTGTGAAGTCCCAAGGCTTTAGGTTTATCCGAAGAAATGCCTTGACCCGGTTCAGGTAATCTGTTTGTGTCGTTGTACCTGACATGCCATGGCCCTCTCCTTTATATGCGTGGTAATCGACAGAAGCGCCCCAATGAGAGCTTCGTTTCATGGCCTCCACGAAAGGGGGGATCTGCTGGAAGGGGACATCAATGTCCTTGTCGCCGTGCAGAACCAAAATTGGCGCGCGAAGGTCTGCTGCTTTGGATATTGGCGAGACCTTTCTGGCCCTTGCCAATACCTCATTTTCATACACCCACCCCCCCATCAACGCATGGTCATAGTATCTTACTTCGGTGTGGCGCTGTTGCACAAACCAATCCGCGATTCCCGCCGCGGCGACACCACAGCTGAAAACGCTCTCCCCATTCGTCTGCTGCTGGAGCATGCACATAAAGGCGAGGTAGCCTCCCCAGGAGTGTCCACCAACTGCCACGCCACGCGTAAGGTCTAACCGTGGCTCCAGAGCCTTGGCTGCCCCGCTCTTCAGGTATGTGGCGCAAGCGAGGCAATCGGAGAGATCGGCAACCCCGCATCCTTCGCCGAGGACACGATTCATGAAATCCAGGCCGTTGCCGGTGGATCCCGAGAAATTTGGCGCCATTACGAGGTAGCCGCAGCTCGCAAGCCAGCTCAGTAATGGATTATAATCGAAAGAAAATTGTGCCATGGGGCCTCCATGCAGCCAGAGCAACGGCTGCAGCGGACCATCGCCCTCCGGAGTGAAGATTTGATTGTGGATGGGTAGCGCACCCGAACACAGCGGCGCATCCTCATTCGAGATTGTCACTTCCCTCGGTGTAAGGAGTTTTTTCCGCAACGATAGTGGCATCGTTTTCGTTAATCTTGTCATCCTATTTGATTTGTTGGGGGCAGACATCCAGAGATCGCCGCTCTCGGTGGGGCTTCGGTGGTGATACACAAGCGAGGTTTCTCCAATGGCTACGGGAATCTTGCAACCCCTGCCGGACTCGACCTCCGTGCCAACCGGCGTAGCTTCGAGTGTGCCTGCTTCTCCGAGCTGCAGTTGGAAAAGGTCGTCTGAGTAGGTGATGCTTTTGGTTCCGGTGCGGCGCGCGGTGACGACGACTTTGCTACGGGCTTTATCCATCCGGAAGCCCTCGGCCGCCCCTGGTCTGCCGTACGACCCGCTGAAACAATCGTAGGTGCCGTGCTCCTCCCCCGGAATCACGTCGACGGGCTTGAGCCGCGGAGCATCCAGATTTTCGACTAGCCAGAGGCCATGCCGCGCTCCCATGGACACGTCCTTCGGCAATGCCCTGAGTGCCTGAGCGTCGCGCAGGTGTCCGTTGCTGTCGTCGAGCAAAAGAGCGTTGAGACGGAGGAGTAGCGCCCCGTTGGCGAGGAAACCCACCTGGGGCTGGCAGTACTCCTGCCGACAGTCCACGGCCAGGACGGTCGCGGTCGCTGCCTCCTTCCCGCGAACAATCACAATCTCCGACAGCATCGCGTTAGCTAGCCGGTGCACGATAGCGATCCGCGCATCCGCGGCGCCGAAATCCCAGGACAGGAGCGCCCCGCCGTGCTCCGCGACGAAGAGGGGAGCTTTCCTCAGTTCTTCGGCCGCGCCCCTCCGCGGCGTGCTAAATAGACGGTCGCGCTTCGGTTCCCCGCCGCGAACGCCGAAGAGGACGTGGTCCTCGCTCATCCATGTCGGCCTGCCGGCGAAGCTCTCCCCTGCCAACAGTTTCGCCCAGATGCTATTGGTGGTCAGGTCGGACGTGGTGTAAAGGAGCAAGGCGTTCTTCGTCTGGACCACAAAGGATTCGCCGGAGGGACTGAAAACGGCCCCGGATACCCCGGCCTCGCCACTCAGAACCACCTCCGGGTACAATACTCGCCTTCCTGCATCACGACGAGATCTTTTCCGGAATCTCCCGAGCCCTTCTCCAGGCGGCCTCGGGTTTGCACCCAAGACAAGACGACGGCATTGTTGCTATCCTCCTCTTCGACAAACGCGGCGGAGAAATTGGATGCCTCGGTGTGTCTCCTCACTTCAGCAGGAGTGAGCTCTAACATAATCGGATTGGTATTGCTCTATGACCGACGTTACAATAGAAAGAGGGAGAAAGAGGGAGAAAGAGGGTTGTGGTCGCGGTGCGGTTCGTTCTGATGAAGTTCTGTATTATGGTGACGGTGAGTCCAATCGTCCTGAATCCTGGCCTAATGCCTAATCTCATGGAGCGTTGGAGCCAGGGGTTAATATCTATAATGGGGTTATACGCCGTACAGACCGCTAGTACAAAATGTTCTTGGGTTTTCATGACCACTTCGGAAGTAAACTCAACAAGATTTTGTCACGGCGAAGCTAGACGGATGTGGAATGTCCCGCATCACTCATTATTTTTTCCACCGAAGCAAGCTAGATAGCTAGCTGAGCAAGGGCCATCAACAGATCTCAATCACATCGCCGCTGCGCTGTGCTGCGCCGCAACCAAGAACCGTCGACCGTCTACCATCGCCGTGGCCGTTGCCCCCGATTGCATCGATGGGGCCCTTGCCGCCGATCGCATAGCCGGGGCCCTTGCCGCCGATTGCATAGCCGGGCGCGGAGGCCGTCTTCCGTCGCACGGTCAAGGCCGTATATCGTCACTTGGCCGGGGATGGCCCCGGCCGTACATCGTCGCATGGCCGGGTCCGATTGCATAGCCGGGGCCGTTGCCACCGTCTATTGCCATCATTGTCCCCTCGATTGCCTCCGCATCCATCGTCACCGCATCCATCGTTAACGCCTCCCCATCGAAGCCGCCATTATTTGCCTCCGCAGCCATCGCCTCCATTGCTATCGCAGCCATTGCCTCTGCCACCTTCAGAAATCTCCGATAGAGCACTTCCGCTGGAGTACGGTTCGCCGTACCAGCAGCGCCGGTGGCACTGACGAGTTTCGGTGGTAGTGTGCGGTGGTACAGCCAGCATCACGGTGTTGCAGGCGGAGTGGAGTCACTTTGGAAATGTGACGCCCATCACGCGCATGAAATCCAAGCGCCCGCCTCTCGTTATGGTTCCTTTTCTCCGTGCCATCATCCTCGACTGCTGTTCTTCTAGGCTGCTGCTGTCCTTTTTCCAATCGAATCGATAGGTTAGGGAGGGATCTTATTTGCAAGATCGAGGTACATAATCACTAGGTTGAAGCAGAAGAATGAGGGGTAAGAGGCCATGCCGTTTGCGGCTAGGAGTCAGACTGAAGGCGGTACAGTAGGCGGACTGCGTCGCCCGCTGCCATAATAGCTCAGGCCATTGAATTTCTCCAAGAATTTGGTTATGCCTCGTCAAGTGATGACAATTCGGTATGGGAAGGCATGGCAGTAAGGCAGAAGGTGTCGGCATTGTAGAGGATCTGCAAAGGAGGGTTATCTTATTCGCAATGTTTGAATCAAAAGAATGAAGGTTGGAGGCCGTGCTGTTCGTGGCCTGAGGAGTCAGATTGAAGATGGCTGGTGACGGGACCACGTCACTCCCGCCTTTGCAGTTCTTCAACAATCCGCTTTTGCCTGGTCAAGTAATGATAACCGGGCATGGGAAGGCATTGCAATCTGTTTTGGACAGCGCAGGCTCAGGCTCAGCAGTAGGTTAAGCAATGGCAACAGGCTTCTTTGGGGGGCAGATGATGCAATCAGCTCCTGCCCCTGCTACCATGGTTGCCGGCGGAGCGAGGAATCCCATGATGAGTGCTGATTCGAATGCTGCTGCTCCTGGAAATGCTTCGGGACTTGTAACTTTGTAGCAGGATAGAGTGGCAACACACCATATTGTTTCATTGTTGCTGTTGATCAAAAAGCAACAGAGAGATCGTGTCATTCAAGCAGTATGTGTGCTTGTGATTGTAAAAGAATCTTGGTATTGATGTCTACATGCTTTTCATGGGGACGTTTTTCTAAAAGGGTAGAGTTTCATTGTGTTTCTAAGTTTACTTGCTGCATCACACATGCAGTACAATTATGTGATGCTTCACATAAAAAGATAGAAGGACTTCGTGATCCTCCTTCTCTGTCGAATCTAGTTGTCCAGGTTGAATTATTGGCATAAAAGTCTGGCGAGAGCATGCAATCAGTCAGCCTCTCGAAGTTCCGTGATAACAGAGGGCAAGTGTGTGCGGCGGCAGCGGCAAATCTTTCAATCTCTTGGCTTTGGAGCTAGCTGGAGCGGCATCGTCGACGTAACCGTAGTCCGTAGTGACGCCCTGTGACGCCCATCACGCGCATGAGATTCCCTGATCCTGCTCCTAGCTCTTACACCTTCATCTGATAACATCGTCTCACCTGCTTTAACCATGGTGCATGATAAGGATGACTCTCCTCTACTCTATCAGGTTTCTATCGAAGCGGGCATCGATAACAACTGTGAATATGGAAACAACGCGACGTATGGCGCAACTGATCACGAATTAATAAACAACTCCGCCGAACCATCATCGCCAGCAGCAGCTCCAATCAACACACACCATGACAAATCATTACTCAATCACGGTCATCCCTACACCGACGTCATCGTCGACACTGTCATCCTTGATAGCAAGACACTCGATGATGTCTGGGAGCGAAAGGCGGATGGTGGTGGTGGTGGCGAAAAGGTGACTTATTGGAGTCTCGTCAAGGGCAATGAAAAGTTTCGTTGGTATTTGATGAGTTATCTGGTCACACATGCTGGAGAGTAAGTTGTGCATCTCTACATTTATATGTTTCAATGCTTGCTTGCATTTGGGAATTTGCATTGAGAATTTTATTGACAGTGTTTACTCTTTTGTATCTTTATGCACACATCATTTCATCGATCTCCCAAGAATAGATGGTTCACATACGTCGCATCCCTATCCGCCATAGAGCAAATACACGCTTCTCATAACACAACATCCCGCACCTCCATCTCCATCCTCGTCTCATTACGTCTCCTCCCAAGCGCATTATTCACATCGGTCGGCGGAGTCCTCGCCGATTCCTACGATCGAAGAACGATACTGTGGATATTGGACTTATTGGGCTCTCTCGTTGCATTGCTATTCCTACTTGCATATTACCTGAAATCCATTGCTGCATTTTATGTAGCGACGGCATTGCAAATGACCGTGGCGGCAATATACGAACCCAATCGATCCGCCTTGGTGCCGATGCTGGTGGTGGATGAGGAAAGTTTGAAGAAGGCGGTGACGATATCTGGATTGGCGTGGAGTGTCATGACTGCGTTTGGAAGCTCCATGGGAGGGTTTGCCGCGGAGTATTTCGGTATATCGTCGTGTTTTTGCATTGACAGTGTTTCGTTCTTTAGTAGTGCATTGTTTATTTGGCAGATTAAAGGGAGCTATGTGGCGTCGGATATAGACACTACTGCGGCTGCTGGAAGCAAAAGCAATGACAGTGGTGTAGAGGACAAACCTTTCTTTTCACTTTCACAATTCACAACCATGTTCAATGAAGGGGTGACATACCTCCGATCGAAACCATGGGCACCATTCGTCTTCTTCAAAGCGTGCGCAGCCCTGATATTCGGAGCTGCGGACGTGTTGAATGTTTCCTTTTCGGAAAGAGGCGATGAAAACAGTGCGACGGCAGATATTGTGATGGAGGGCAGCAGCCATCGTCTTGGAATGTTGTTTGGTTTTGTTGGAATCGGATGCTTCATTGGACCAGCGGTCATTGATCGTTTTACGCACATGGATCAAGTTGGCTCGCTTGAAAGGGCATGCTGTTGGTCGTTCGTCCTGATGGGCATCGGATGCTATGGGCTGTCTCAGGCCAAGGGCTTTCTATGGATTTGTGTGTTTACCTCTGTCAGATCCGCAGGATCCAGCATTGTGTGGATTTATTCATCGTTGATATTGCAGAAGTTTTCGACTAGCAGCATGCTGGGAAGAGTCATGGCCATTGATTATGCACTTGCAACACTGAGCGAAGCTTTCAGTGCCATGTGCGCTGGTGTATTTCAGGACGAGGTTGGTTTGTCTGCGGAGCAGGTTTCGTTTTTGGAGACCCTCAATTGGGACCAACACTTTGCCTTTGAATGCTCCTGTAGAGGTTGAGGCTATTGTTAAGATTAAGCCGCTATAAGTGATCCCTGGACTACACTTGCAACAGGTGCAATCAACAACAAAGACTGTTTAGTAAAACAGAATTAGACGTCTGCATGATATCTGATAGGATGCGCAATGCTAATAATTGCACATGATAGTAGGCTTGGGAAGATGTCTGGAGGAGTCTTACTCATTATCCATTCTTGGCAATGTAATAACAGTTGGAGATGGTTTTGTTCCAAGTGAAGGCACTATTCGGTTTTGGCCGTGTATGTAAATAGAGAATGTAAAAAAGACAACAACGATGCTTGATTGATAAGTATGTGATATACCATTCTATGACCTGACAGTTGCAGTAGAGTAGTCAAGGGCGTCTGTGCACTTGAGGTACGCATGCCATCTCAAACATCTAAGGAGCCGTATCAATCCACTTGCAGCAAGTTTGAGCACCGTGTGCACGTCAACTCATTTCATATCAAACATATATGTGCAGGGCTGCATTTGCGGTGATACATGAACTCCGAGAAAAATTGTCTCAATCTATCATGTGATAAACTAGACTACACGTAAGACATCATCGGCTTCTTGGTCTGGAATGGAAGAGTAATCATCCCGACGACGCCGTCTTGACCCAACAAAGCGCGTATATGATGCAACAAACAAACCAAGGCATGCTCCAAGCATCATAAACGCCCAGCCCGAAGATAAGTTGCTCGGAATCTGCCACGCTTTCGTAAACATGCACAAAAATGGAGAATCGGCCGTAGCGTCCGTACCCGACGAGAATTTCAAGTGTTGCGTCCAAAAGGTCGTCTCGTCCGGCTGCAGGTACAGCAACAGCATCGGCTCTGGCGATATAGTCCCCCGTTCGATGTAAACGTTGTACGCGTAAATGAACGGATTGCGACTTTGCGTTTGCAACTCTGGTATCTTTTCTGAAACGGAAATACCATTTGGGGCGCGGAGGGTGAACGAGCCATCGGTCAACGTGATCCTGTTTTCGTCGAGGAACTCCGCCTTTATTCTAACTCCTTCGGGGATTTCCTTTTTTATGCTCATGGAGATGGATTTGTCCCTTGCCATTGTTACGTTTGCGTATTTGGTAATTTCTTCTGCCCAGGCGCCCAATCCTGATTGCTTGTACTGCGGCGTTGAAGTTTGAAGACCATACTCGCTCAGTCCGAGGTCTAAATCGTACCCGGGGCCAACTGGGTCGTCGCCTCCGGTGAAAAAGTGATGAGAATACCAGGGAGTGGTTAACTGTTTCTTTCCAAGGTTGGTTAGGAGACTCCTGACGGTCAAGATATGCCCGTCCAAACGTACAGTCTTTTGGATCCTATATCCATAATCACCGAGTGTTTCCTCGCTGACGAAAGTGATCTCGTTGGGACTGGGAGAGGGCAACACTTTCCAAGACGGGGGCCTATAAAATTTGTAGGGGCTGTTGAATTTGTAAGGACCATTCGCGTTGCCTACACAGTCAGGACATGAACCCTTTACCAAGGCACCCACTCCTATCTTAAGGAAGGGCTCTCCGGCTTTGGCAGTGTCATATCCAAGCACTCCATTGGTGATTTCACCTTTTCCTACACATGAGGCACCGTCATCACCGCAGCCAAATTCGGATGCTAACCCTATGCCACTTTCAGGCCAGCTAGGGTCATGAGGCGTCCTCCACAGCCCTCTTCCGTAAACCTCCCTGTCTGATCCAAACGTAATGTCTCCGATCATGCTACTGTGATCGAAGCGCGATCCCACGTAGTAATTGTCGTCGGTTGATTCGCCCTTGTCCGAAGGCATGAATACCCTCACCGACATGATGGGAGATTGGAGGGTAATATTTTTGTAAGACTCTTGAGAAGTGCTAGCCGCCGCCACCATCGCTGCTGGTACCACGCCCATGGCAAAGACAAAGATAAGTAGTCGACGACCCATCATTGATGCGAACTGGCTGCCTTTTGAGGTAATGAGAGCGCTGAGGACGACGAGGCGGGTGGTGGTTAGTTGGGTGCACTCCTGGTTTGGGTAGTGGTTTGGCTGGGGGTTGGTGGGGTGTTCGTATTTTTTATTGCACCATTGCCTCGTGTTCAACGCCAAATAAACTCCGACGGAGAGTGGCGATGGATGGGGCGAGAAAGGCGAAACAAAGGATCCAGCATCCAGAATCCAGAATCCAAATCTGCAGAATTGGCGGGAGAGTGGAACGGCTGGCCTGGCTGGCTGCCTGGTGGCTGGACAGCGGTGTCTTTCTCAAAACGGAGGAATTCATATATAAATGAGGGGGCTAGATCCGAGGGCATATGAGGGCATAATCTCACATGCGCCCTAATCTGCCCTAATCGACATCGACAATCGATCCACAACTTCAAGCTTCGATCGCGTGACACCGACCGACGACGCGTGCAACGAAATAAAACGGAGAGAGAGAAGGGAACAAAACATGCAGATGCAGATGCAGTGCCATAGTACCAGCAATCAATAGCAACGGCGCCGCCCCGACGTCTCATTACTTTGGGGATCCTGTTTGGAATCATTGATCGATAGCAGATGCGAGGGCGGAGACTAGCAATGGAAGCCATCCTCCTCGTTGTTTTCCTGATCTCATCGTCGACGTCGGGCGCGGGGGCCACATCATGCTTTGTGCCCGCCGCATCGGCGGTCTCGGCCGTCGGCCGTTTCACCTACGGTTCAGGGAGGACGGCTGCGACCCAGCTATCCCTTGCGTCCTCCAAACCTAACTTACGAGGAAACCGCAAGTTTCCCAGCGGCTATATCAGTCGGATTCCAATACATCAAGAGGAGGCCGCGGGCATTACAGTCGGCTTGGGTCTATGGAAAACTAGACGGCAAAAAAGGCAGATTGTCAAAGAAAAATGGAATTCGTTACGTGTCCGAATGAGCGGGAGACGACGAAAGAGGTTGGCATTAAGATTAAGGAAATACTTGTTGTCCGGGAATGAGATGCCATCATCGGATGATGATGATTCGATTGAAGATGAGGAAGAGGCCCGTGACTCTATCGAAGCGGAGGAAGAAGAGGCATTTGTAGCTGCAAGCAGTAGCTTAGATGCCATGCGTGCGCGGTCCGGAGTATTGCGAACTAGAATTAGATTTAGAGAGGAATCTCTTAAATCATTGGAGACTTTGACGAGGGATGTGAGACTAGAAATGAAACGTATGGAGTGGAAAAATGCATTTGATGCCAATGCGGGGTTTACTGAAAGAACTGCTTTCATGTATGGTCAAGAAGAAAAACCCAAGGGGCAAGAAGTTTCTGATGGCAATGATACAGGAGATGTTATGAATGAATTTGAATTAATGTCAATCAATGAAAAATGGAAGAATCGGAAAACAAAAGGGAATGATGATCAATCCGATAATGTTCATGTGCAAGAGGTTCAAGAATTGAATGACGAGGAAGGAGAGCTTGTGGATGAAATCCAACTAATGGAAGGGCTTCAGTTAGATCGCATGAATAAACGGGCTGCCAAACTTGAAAACTCAATTTTACTGGATAGGATAAGACTCCAGCGTATTGAACGTCGCATCGTATGCTGTGAATCCGGTGAACTTGGCATAGTCGAGCGAGCGGTGGGAAATACTCTCGACTCTCTCAACGATTTTGAACTGGAGACCAATCCAATCGCCATGGTGCAACGGCAGGCCAAGAAATTCGTCAACACATTCGGAGAGTCCACCTCGGTGCTCCTGCGAAAGATTGATCGGGTATCGACCAAGTCGGGCGCGAACAATAGGGACTATGCCTCCGTGACCGATTTCGTAGTCCAAGAAACGGCCGCGGGGGTGCGGATAGTCGGCGGCCTGTTATCCAACCCCTCCCAACTCCAAGCGCTGGTTGATCCGGATACGCCTTCGCTGGTGCCGCACGTGCCTGCCATCTTGGCGCGTCTGGACAGGTTGGAATCGCACGTTGCTCCGATATTGAGCCGGGTGTTGAGTAACAAGCAACATTTGCGCACGATCGAACCGTATTTGGATGAAGTGTTGGAAAGGTTTGATGATATAGAGCCGCATCTTCCGTGGATATTGGATCATGTTGACACGCTTGCGCCCTACACCGGGCTGTTGCTGAAGCATATCGATGAGTTATTGTTATATGCTTTGGTGGATGAGTATGAGGCAGAGGATAGTAGCAGCAGGGACAGGGATAAGTATGCCTTTGCAGAGCAGTTGCTTCCGTACTTGGAAGTGTATGTGAGTCAGCTCGACCTCGTGGGTCCTCATCTCCCGCTGTTGCGACCCCACTTGCCGTTGTTGCTGAAGCACAATAGGATTAAGATTTTATCCCCACATGTGGGCGTTTTGTTTAACAAAGGATACAAAGACTTATCAGGTGAGTGCTTGTATTTGTCACTTTTTTGCTAAGTAATTATCGCCTGCAAAACTAATTATTGCATTCAAAATTATGCTATGCAGCTTCTGCGAACATGGATATCCTGTTATTTTATTTCGGATGGGCGCTAAGAATCCCATTTGTCCCGTTTCTGTTCTTCTCGTTCCCGGGGAGTCCCCGTATGGTTAGCTTCTTGGCCAATCGATTGCCAAAGCGGCTGGTGAGAGGACGATGTTATGATGTTACCTGCTATGTGGATGGAGATTATGGCGAAGGATGGAATGAATTGTCAAAGCTCAAAAAATCATGACAAAGAAACACTAAACAAATAACACTGATTTTGTAGGCTCAATTAGTTCTGCCCTTTTAATCAGATTAATCTACTCACTCATAATGTGTCAACTACTTCACTCCCACTACTAGAGTGCACATAGTTGGTGCAGGATTGGTAACCGCATTGCTACAACAGTCAACATAAAGTTTCTCAGTGAACAAGGAATAAATTCTGATCTCAATCACGAGGGATGTATTATGGACTATTGTCGTAGATTGTTGCAGAAACACAGTGACTGGTGGTGTATACCCTTTTGAACACGGTGGCAATGGGCAGAAGGGAGGAGCAGCTCTACTGTATGCTATGTCGGCATTTCAATCATTTGCCACATGACCATGCATTGTCGAGAGGATTAAAGATAACGGAGATGATGTAGGATTAGATCATTGGAAGGCATCTGTTTGGCGTTAAATATCCCTGAATTCATTTCAACAACATGTAGCAATCTGATGCAGATGCACTCCGAACGTGTTCACAAGCCAGAATCAATCTTCTCCAATCGATCCTCCAGCTCATGCAAATTCTTATCCATGATAATTCTACTCCTCTTCCCCCGCTGCTGCTGCCCCCCTTTTCTATCACCCAAACTATTCTGCTCATAAAACCGTTTTTGTATTTCATCCCTCGCGGCAGAACGAGCGGTCCGCGCCGACCCGCTCACGGCAATCGTCGACGCCACAACCTTCCACAAATCCCCTCCCTGCTTGATTTGCGTGAGCAACGCTAGGGAAGATCGGACATTGGGATATTTGTCGCGCGTCGTTTTTATTATGGCCAGGCGGAGTTCGGGGTCGTAGATGCGGACTTGGACCTCGGCGGTTGCGGCACCGATCAAACCAAAGCTTTGCGTGATCGCTTCTTGAAGCGCGCGGTATATGTCGGTGCTGGTTATTTGTCGGATCGATTGAGATGCCGCAGTGGATGATGATGATGCTGATTCGCTCAAATTATTGCTGCTGCCGCTGGATGCTGATTGGAGCTTTCGCTTCTTACTACTCTTGGGATTTGATGCTGCCGATGCTGTTGCATCGCCGATGGAACAGGAGGAGAGGATGTCGCTCTCGAAGTCAAATCTGACCAGGAGCCATCTATTCTTTTGACGGACCATTATTTTGATGAAAGCAATATAATATGATGAAAGGAATGTAAGAATCAAGGCGAATAAAAAATGGAAGGTAGAAATAATAATGATTGATAGGTGCGATAGATAGGGGGGAAGAAACAGCATTTGGGGGGATAGACCTAAATACCCCCTGAAAACGTTGGAATTAAACGAAGGAACTCATATATATGGCGTTCCCAGGTTCCCCCAGTGCCCCCAAATAATGTTCCCCCAAAGAAAATAACTGTAGATTTGTCAGCCAGGCTGGGGCCGGGTGCTTCCAAAAAAAAATGGTGACATCAATAAATTGTCTCGATCGACAACTCCAAACGATGTAACCATTGCTAGTTGCTGCCTGGGCTGTTTGAAACCATAGAATTCAGGAGTGGTGCCAGCGAAACTGAGATTATTATCTCTCGAGAGGGTATTTTCCGATAGATTCAGCCAAGTCTGTACAATAAACATGTTCTTCCAGACTACTTGAAATAATTCCAGGCAATCTCATTGATATGATAATCATTTGTCTATCTGACCCTTACTGTATTATGTACCGCTTAGCTTTCCATCCCAAACGTAACCCTGAGAAGTGCCTTTTGCTTCTCCATTACCTCCTCATCAACACCTGACCAATCCTTGCTCTCGAATAAGTTGTATGCCTTGTTGGCATTGCCTTCCTCTACCTCCAGTCCCAAATCACCATCCACAAATGCAGCGTATTGTACGAGCTTCTCCATGCTTTGAACAGCTATGACATCCATTCCTCGTAACATGCATCCAATGACATCAGCCAAGATACCTGCTCCGCGATCTATGATGAGGCCGGACACAACCTCTTCACCCTCCTCCTCTGACAATCCCAAACTTTCTTGAATTTCTGCCAGCAAGTCAGCGCTTTCCATGGTGATTTCGCCATCATCAATACCAGGTGTTATCTCCATGGCAAACATGTTGACCAATCGGCTCTTGGCAAGCCCAACATCGGCTTGGAGGTCCAATCCCATGGAATTGCACTTTTCGCGGAATTGCTTGATCTCTGGAGGGGACACACCGCCGGGTCGCTCAAAGAGCGCATTAGCCTCCTCAGAAATGATCTTCGTTTGCGTTTCGAGCAACATTCTCTCGCCTTCCTCTGAGGAGATGCCAAGCTTGCCCTGAATGTTGGCAAGGAACATCATATCCTGTTGATCGAGGGCACCCTTCGTGGACATACTTTGAGTTATGTAATTGTCGTACACCATAGATCCAATGTTGCCGCCAATTTCTTCCATTTTTTCTGTGGTCAAGCCGAGGATTCCACCCCATGTAGCTTTGCAGGCCTCGTACCGGGCAGCGTTGGGGCCCTGGTCGGTGAAGGAGCTGACAACAAATTGACGGTAGCAAAGCTCAGCAACCTGATCATCGATGCATTCCAGGCCAACTGCGGTAATGGGGTATGTGGATTCGTAGACCGGTTCTTCTTCAGTGACAGTCTTCTCCTCTCCACCCTCTTCGTCAGCGGGAACCTTCTTCTCGACCTTCTTGGTTCCAACAACTTCTTTCTGCATGATGCCATTCTCGGTGTAAAAGTCAATGAGGTTCATGATGTCGCTCATAATGTTGCCATCGGTTCCCAAGCCAAGTTTTCCCTGTGAAAAATGCAAAATAGTGGTAATTGAAAAACTCAATTGTCAGTTCAAGATGAAGCCCAAAATCGTATCAATCCATATCTTCAAAAGTGGAACTCACACTAGCCTTTGATCCATCCTTGAAATAATCCTCTCCGAAATCCTGTCCCCTCTTCTGAGCCAACTGGTCCTGAGTCAAAACCAACCTCTCCATCTCATTACTAATAAACTCCACCTGGGGCTTCATGCGTGCAGCCAAAGCCTCCATGTAAATGTCCTTGGAAGCCTTCTCCGAAAGTCCAAGACGAGAGCGCAGCTCCTCAAGGGGTGCGCGGAATTCCTCCCGGATGACGCCAGTAGTGCCGAGGGCCTCCTTGATTCCCTTTCTGTACGCAGCGCCGAAAGTGGCCCCGTGAATTTCGTAGGTCTCCTCCTCCTTGATGTTGAGCAGGGTTCGGAGGGACTTGAGTGTCTCCACCTCATCGTTCGAGGGGATGCCGCCGGGAGTGTTCGCGCCGACTTCCTGCACGGCGCGGCTGTAGAGGGGTCCGGCGTAGGAATATACCATCTCCTCGTCAAGCTTGAAGTCAGCGATGACCTTATCAATATTGTCCTTCAAGTTCTTGAGAAGCTCATCAGTGCAGTTGCCCCTCATGATCTCATCTGTGGCTGTGGTGAGCGCCGTCTGGAGCTCGGGGCCGAAGAAATTGCGAATCTGATTGGTGCCCTCTGTCTCTGATAGGCCAAGCATGCTACGCAATTCCTTGAGAAGGGCGTAGCTCTCCTCGGAAATGTTCTTTGCACCAGTCACCTCGTCCGTCTTCACAGACCTGACGAAGAACATTTGGTACATGTTGTGCCTATCCTGATTCGTCAAGAAACCGCACGCCGAGGACTTATCATCGGGATCGAAGCACACCTTCTCAAAATCTTCGAATTCAACCCAGCCAGCTTCCTTCAACACATCATTGCAAGACTCCTTAGCCGCAATAGCATCAATAAGTCCAGTATAAGTAGCGGCAGCATTATTTACCCTAGCGAATCCATTCACCTTCTCCAAAGGCTTGCCAAGAGCCTGCATGATCATGCCCGTCATCATCTCCTTCATGCTGGAATCCTTGAGGTACAATTCCTTCTGACGAGATTGAATGATATCCCACGCCTTGGCGGGAGTCTTGGTTTTGGCAATAGCATCCTCCAAAGTGGAGAGGGCGGTCTGACGCCAGTAGTCAGTGGTGGCAGCAGAAATTTCGTAATCGGCATCCTCATCAGTGAGGCCAAGCACCTCCTGGAGCTTGGAGAGGGTATCAAAGGCTCCATCGGCGAATTTGATAGAGGAGGTATCAGCAACCACCTTGGTTTCCTCAGCCTTCTTCAAGGCCTCGAGCTTTTCTGCGGCCTCTTCCCCAGTTCCGGTTCCAATACGCAGATTTTCAGCAGAAATGTCATAATCGTCATCATCTTCGTCCTCCTCCTCGGGCAGACCGAGCTGAACACGTACCTCCTTGCCAAAGGCTTCAATGTGCATGTCACGCGCCTCCATCTCATCAATACCAAGAGTGGAGCGGGCACGGCTCAACATGTCCGAGCTGACGGCACCGCTGTTCAACTTCGCACGTGTGCTAGACAACGCACGTTCATAGAAGGGAGTGGCAACATCATTCGCCCTCTCAACAGCTTCGTTAATGCTCAATCCCCCAAGAGCCTTGGCAACACGGCTGAATTCAAACGTGAATGCCTCATCAGTCTCTCCAGCCTGTCGGAATGCCCTCTCTGTGAGGAAAAGCATTTTGTCCAAGCTGATCCTATCCGGATGATCCTCATCGTCCAAATCCTCGAGCGAAGTGAATCGAGTGGTATCGCGGTAGAACGCAATGGCGGCATCGGCATGCGCCTGTCCCGCCTGCTGATTGTCCAAATCCAACGCCGCCTTCAAATTACTCAATTCCTTAAGCTCCGCGGTCTTCGCCAAGGGGTTCTTGGCCATTCCATTGAGGTACACGGCGTAAACCTGGATTTTCATGTCCACAAAGTCCTCGTCCTCGACGCTGTAATCCTCCTGAAGACGGGCGATGCCATCGGCAATGTTGGCGTCCTCCACGCCCAGCTCGGAGAGACGCTTGGCGATGGCGGAGGGGCACGAGCGCCTGACGTCCTCTTCGACGGCGCTCTTGCCGATTCCTCCGGCGGTGACGGCCGTGACGAGTCCGCCGACGGCACGAGCCGCCAATCGCCTGCTGGGCGTCATGGCGGCGCCGACCACGTACGAAAGCGGAAGGGCGACGACTCCGGCGAGCTTCACCAATTTGGGGTTTTGGATCTTTGACGTCAGCTTCGATTCGGTTCCCGCGAGCGTGGTGATGTAATCGTCAAGCGCCTCCTGACCTCCGCCTCCGGCGAGATTGAGGGCGGTTGCCGATGATAGTGATGGTTGAGCATATGATGTGGAGGGAAGTCCGAATGCCGGTCGCGTAGGAGCAAATACCTGCGGGCCGTTTCTGGCAGCAGTTGATGGGACGGTAGTCAACGGAGAGAAGGTGAAGGCAGATGTGGCGGCGGCCGATAGGACCGCGGCGCAGGCGGCAGAATGAAATCTCATTTTGTTCTGATTACGTCGTCAAAGTATAATATTCCTCTCTTGATGTATTGGCTATTGAATCAACCGTTTTTCTTCTGACTCCGCTAATGTCGATGTATCTTTCTCACAGTATCAAAGCACAAAATTGGATTATGAAATATCCGAGTAGGTTGGCCACGAGCAAAAGGAGCAACAAAGCAAAAAGTGTTGCCATTGAATTCTTCTGAGATATTGTAGCAATTGCACGGCAACAATCGATGATGTGATGATTTTTTGTTGCGATTATATTGTTGATGGTTCCAGTTGTCAACTTTTTTAGGTCGAAAAATGGCGGGCTCAAGATCTGCTCAGAACGCTAAATACGTCATATACTATTCCTACGTAGAGGGGAGAGACTTCAACTCGTGAGGTTACACTGTGGTTACACGTGGACCATGACGACACGTACTAGATAAAAAATCCTTGAGGAGTTAGTAGTTGTGAGGAGATCAAAATACAAGGCCACTTTTTGTTCTTCTCTGTTGAAGCACGGGTTGAAGTCTGTGGTGAAGCGTTGAAGTAAGGCATGAGGGGGCACGCAAGGGCATAGATAAACTTCTTCATTTGTCTTTATGGGGAAGCAAGGGAATGATAATAGGATGAACAGATTCAGTTCATGAAAAGCCATTATGACCCATGCTTCCACCATATGAATATCTATTACCAATGTTCGAAGCAAACCGTTGTGTCTAACTTAATTGCAACAAGCAAAGCAAGTGATTAAGCAAATAAAGTGTGCTATCTTGCATTCACAAAGATGAAACACTTTTTGCTGCCCCTACCTCTAGAGGTCTAGACTGTAAAACGAGTGTACGAATTTGC